>LBNU01009318.1:5886-19433 GCA_014162995.1 Artemisia annua | reverse complement strand
TTCTTAAGACGTTCAAGCATGTTACCATATAGGAGTATTGCCAGTTTTCTTAAGCCTAATATTGATGAAACATTCATCCCAACATAGTAATAACACACCAATCAACTAATAATTAATAGTTAGGTTTCATTAGATCTAAGCAAACACAAGAAAAATCTAGCCTAGCATGTTAATTGAAAGACAAGCATAAGATATAATTAACCAACACATAGACATATTGATTAATTTAAGTGAGGACTTATCTTTAATTGAACATGAAGGATTCAAGGGTGAAAAACCCTTAAAAATACAGCTAAAATCGTCTTAGGGTTTTGTACCAAAAGTTCCCCACAAAGTTCCACACTAATGAATGAAAATTAGGAAAATATATATAGATTTTACATTCTGACGGCGTCAGGTTATAGAGTCTGACGCCGTCAGCTCGCCGCCACTAGGGTTCTCGGATGGCCTAGATCTACTTCTGACGCCGTCACCCTCTAGCTTATAACTTGACGGCCTACATCTTGTAACACCTGACGGCATCAGGTGTAAATGTTGCAAAATCTTTCTGGCCCGTCAAGTGTAAAGTAATTTCACCCCTTTGTCAACGTTGTCTGACGGCGTCACCTTGTGACTCTGACGGCGTCAGGTAGAAATTCAGCTTCTTTTGAGACTTTGTCGTTTTCTTCACTTTTATGCTCCAAAAACGTCCAAATATGCATGTTTTCCAGAATTCTTCTCAAAAGTACCTAAAATGACAAAAGGAACGATTTAGGGCAATATTTGATCATATTTACTCGAATTAGGGCTTAAATGACCCCTTAAAACGGGTACACTTTTCGTCTCTTCACCCGCGCGTGGTGGATTCACAATCCACTGCCTTAGCTACCGAGCTTCAAACCCCTAATATGACATTGTACTGACTTCTTCTATTATAAATAGAAAGGCGAACCTATAGGCCTGCTTAGCGCCTTTCCAAAGTAAACCTAAAAAAAACCTTTGCAATTCGACTCTTTTTTTCTTGAATTTGAATCATTTCCTCTTTATCGCCATTCTTCTGTTTAAGAACTGCGCCCCCTTGCCTCCGGTGGCTATTTGACTCGGAGTATTCAACCCCCCCCATTCGCCTAGCCATCAGATTCCTCCGCTGCCATCTTCGCTTTTGGCTCCTTGTCATTTGATCTGGGGGCTTCTCCGGCTCGTAAGACCAAGGAGTTAGCCACCTTCCGGGTGGAAAGAAGGCTACGGTTAAAGACCACCGACTTGTCAAGATCAAAATTCGAAAGGTAGATCATTTTCGTAACGATTTCGCAGAAAGGTTGCCATACCAGTGAGTCTGAGGCGCTGCTCTCGACCAAAGTTGCGCAGGTGTGCCCGCACCCCCCCCCCCCTGAGCGAACGAGAAAGAAAGGATTTCTCGGAGCAACCCCGACGATCTTCATGCGTGAATAGCGGGGAGGAAAGAAAGGGCGGTATATGATAATGATTTCGTGTAAAATAATTGAGGTGTTTGCTAGCTCAGTTGGCAAACACTCTCACCCCACATACATAAGGTCTCAAGTTCGAACCGGGCAAGGGACTTTGGTGGGTTATTTTATAGCCTCGCCACGAGGTACCACCTCAGTGGTCCACGTGGCACCCGACCCGAACCCAGATCCGAGCCGACCCGCTTACTGACCCAACCCAGACCCGACCCGATGCCACGTGGCACCACTCACATTATGACACGTGGCATTACTCATTTAACGACCGTTATGACTTATTTTGCAAGTTGGTACTAACGAGAAGAACAATTTATGTAAATAAATCTAACAGAAAACCTTAATCACCCCGTTAGTACACAAGTTTGCAAAGATTAGTAAGTTCAGACCCCAAGTTAGCAAAATTAAAAGTTCCATATACAACTTAGTAAAACGTGGCAAGTTGGATACATTTATAAATCATTATCCCTTTAATGATTGTGGTTTTTGCCACACAATCCTAAAGTTTGCTGCAAAGATACCTGCATTTTATGCCTTTCGATTTTAATATAACATTGAGAGCCCTTAAAAGTGGACTGAACATCAACGCCTACGAAAAAACACGTATTTTCAAACAGGTATCTACTTACCAAGACAACATGCATGTCGAAAAATAAGGTAAAACAAATTGCATACACATTATGATTAAAGCATGCACAGAACAAGAAAATACAACAATATAAGAAACATCATGCAATACCCCACCTTTAACCAAATGTGAGTACCTTTAGACAAAATAGGGAGATCCCTGCTCATGAACTGTAGCCATAAAGTGCAATTAACCCAGATCAATCAGTGAAAACACGGGAAAAAAATAAAAAAAAAAAAAAAAAACATTACAACACTTATGAGAGCAACAATCACAACCACAGTTTATACAAAGCTCCTACTCATCTTATAACCAAATGTGATTAACAGTTTCTGCACTTCTGACCACAAGTTACACAGAAAACTGCAAAATTACATGATGCTAATCAACTTTAAAACAACAAGCATAACCGAATAACCCTTCTGTAATAATATAGCAAGAACAATTACCCATATATCAGACATAAGGTTCTGCAAAATCACATCATACAATTCAAATTTTAAACATCAATTTTAAAAAATAAATAAATAAATAAAGGACAATGATTGTCATGCCTAAAATACATGACTAACGATATGCCTAAGAACAAGATGATGACAAGTGGAATAATCAAAAGTGAATATTTAAAGTGAGAAAATGCATGAGTGATGTGTCAAATTATTAATGGTTTAGGCATGAGTTTAGGCATATATGTTAGGTCTCTCTATCATTACTTATAAATAAAATAAAATTACCTAAACGCAAAATCAAAAAAGTTGAACTCAATCAGGCATTATAATCATCACTTACATCAAAACTCCTAAAACAAATTTCATCTTTTTTGCATAAAATAAAATGCAGCTTTATTTTTCTTGCCTGCGTATAACATTCACATAAGAAAACATCCCAAAACATAAAACACCCGCAGCCCAAGACAACCATACATTGAACATTGACATTAGAAAACACCCCAAAACATCAAACGCTTAGAATAAAGTTATTTAATCACCTTTTTTGTAAAAAACATGCAACAAATAAACCATCAAACAATTAAAGTAAGTCAAACAAACACAAACACACATCCAAAGATTTTATAACACACAAACTAAAAATATATTGAAAGATCATGGCAGCCAAATAAGACACAACTTATAACAAACTATATAAAATTACTGTTATAACCAAGAATCATTCTTCAGGAGGTCGGGGATGCTCGAAATAAAGGTTAAACATGGTATATTAGATTAAAGAATTGGGGGAAGATGTGTGTGTTTTCTAGAGAGAGAAAGAAGGAAAACACACACACTTCTTATTACAAATGAACATCCAACCCTCCTAGATGGAACTAGGAGGTTATTTATAGGTGACTAAGTGCCATACTTTACATAGTTGACACATTTAGTCCCTTTACTTATAAACTAATGCAATTCCCGACTATAACATTATTTTCAAGGCTAACAATCTCTCCCCAAAGTAATGTTATATGGGAATTGCTTACAATGTTCCCTACAAGCACAATTAATTAAAACACAATACAAAACATAAGTACAGCAGCTCCGAGTGTGGTCTTCAAGCACCATAGCTTCACTTATCCATCTGAGTCTTCTCAGCTGCCATCACTTTGACTTGTAAAGGAACAATGTGAGCGAATCTAATTAGGGATTAACATTGGCCATTACAATACACTCTCCCCTAATTAGTGCTCTCCCCCAAACTGACAACATCTCTGATGANTAAAGTGAGAAAATGCATGAGTGATGTGTCAAATTATTAATGGTTTAGGCATGAGTTTCGGCATATATGTTAGATCTCTCTATCATTACTTATAAATAAAATAAAATAAAATTACCTAAACGCAAAATCGAAAAAGTTGAACTCAATCAGGCATTATAATCATCACTTACATCAAAACTCCTAAAACAAATTTCATCTTTTTTGCATAAAATATAATGCAGCTTTATTTTTCTTGCCTGCGTATAACATTCACATAAGAAAACATCCCAAAACATAAAACACCCGCAGCCCAAGACAACCATACATTGAACATTGACATTAGAAAACACCCCAAAACATCAAACGCTTAGAATAAAGTTATTAATCACCTTTTTTGTAAAAAAACATGCAACAAATAAACCATCAAACAATTAAAGTAAGTCAAACAAACACAAACACACATCCAAAGATTTTATAACACACAAACTAAAAATATATTGAAAGATCATGGCAGCCAAATAAGACACAACTTATAACAAACCATATAAAATTACCACTTATGACAATATATCGGAGTTATCACAAAGCTTAAAAAAGCAGAGATACATACAAATCAGAAGAATTCAAACCTCAAAATCGATTCTCCAAACATCGAAGCCCTAAACGCTCGCCGGCCTTTAATTTCTATAACCCAGATAAACTAAAATTTAGAGAGAGGATTTAGAACAATAATATGTGTGTTTAGAGAGCGAATAACCGGCAATTGCATTGGGAGAGCTAATAACCGGCAATCAAAATGATAAATCATCCTATAATAATGAAAAACAAGTGCCTATATACCCAAAACTGTAATGTTTTACCACAAGTTGGTGACAGTTTTGTGTCACTAATAATTTCTTGTAGTGATATTTGTGTTCTGAATCATCTATATAACGTTAGCATAAATTTCACTATCTTCGGATTATTTTGTTATGTGACAATATAGTCAGTCACAGTCGACATGTCACAAGCCCATAGTAACTTCCTCGTCTTTGATCACTCGTTGTTCCATTACTATAGAAAGCCTTTTAGTTCCCACGTGGGAGCCATCGTTTGTGAAGGTTGATTATGTAGGGAAACGGTTACACTTTTATTAATAAAATCCAAATTACGATAACTAAAATTAACAGTAAATAAATAACAGAAAAATAATTACAAACAGAATGTAGACAAATAAACGAAAATTAAATAAAATAATAAAATAGTCAAAAGACTTACTTGATCACCAAATAGAGATCAACAAAGAAGCACTAAAAGCCGAGGCACGTGTTTGACACGCTTCCCTTAAAACAGATTCGCCGTCTGTTTCCCAGGGTACAACAGCCAAAACAGTAAGTTGTACTGTCGGACTTAACTAAACTGCCAGGAATTTCATCTTAAGAGATGCATATTCCTTATGTTGGAAATCAATAATACTTATTGATTTGATGTGTGAAAAACCTATGGAATTAGGGCGTCTATATATACCCAATAGACTCCACCCTAGATTACTCCTCCTACCGATGAGGGATAGAAAGTAGACTATTATTCCACTTTAGTCATGGTACCGAATGACTAACTTTGAGACCCGATATCTCATTCACATCAACTCTATTTTTGACACATAAAGGCTTATTGCGAAGCTCTCTTCGAGGAGAACGCAAACCTACAAACTATTACTTATATATATGATACATACATATAAATAATTGTGTCCAAAGTTGGTCAAAAGTCAATTTTCCCAACCAATTTTCTAACAATCCCCCACATGAATGGAGATCGGTCGTAATACAAAAGTTACGATGAAATTCCAATAGTTGAATCTTGCAAAGGATAGGTAGGTGTGACCCTTTGAACCTTCCCTTGTGAGATGCACTTAGTCTCCTAGATCTGAGTAGACGCGATGTCCTTGAACTCAACATCTGTTTACGTAGACGACAATACACACTCACACAAGACTCTCCCTAACATTGTTAAGTCCTCATAGTCATGTTCATTATGGTCCTGAACATTTTCCTGGTTCTGCAAGAGCTCTTAGGATTTGCGCCCCCCACAATTCCCTTCGAAGCGACCCCACTTCTCTCTCACATAGGTTATTTCATCTCGAATCATTAAAAACATATGCTTGTGATTTCATCTTGAATCATTATGCTTTATGATTTCATCTTGAATCATAAAAGCCATATGGTTAACCTCTCAACAAGTCACATTTATTATAGGAATGAACTAGGAAGTTACAATGTTAAGTAACTCCCCCATAGTGATGTGACTTCCCCCACATTTATATGATTAGGTTGTCCTATTGAACCCAGATCTTGGGATCTCCAGTCAACTGGGTTAGGTTTTCCTTCATATAAACTCATTCCTTTAAGGGCTTTAGTCTCGTTCCTTTAGACGACTTGCTAACTAACTCTCTGCTTAAGCCTTTCGTAAGCGGATCCGCGATGTTATCCATTGAATTTACGTAATCAATCATGATAACTCTAGTTGAGAGTAGTTGTCGCACCAATCAATGTCTATGATGGATATGTCTCGACTTACCATTTTACATTGTGATATGAGCTCTGTCAATTTCCAATTGACTATCACACTTTATATAGATGGTCGTTACCAGCTTACGCCATCTTGGTATGTCCTCTATGAATTAACGTAGATATCCCGCATATTCTATAAATTTATCTCAAATGATAAATTTAAATTTCATCATAGATTTAGCTCTAAAAGTCTGTTTGAAATTCTTTTCAGATTTCTAAGACACAGCTTCCCACGCAGAGTCAATACATCCGCTCTAGTGGATCTATATTCTTTATGTAAGAATCCATATTTGCATTATTCTATCATTAGATAGCAGTTGGATTTCTTCCAAAATGCAGTATCATAAGTATCATAGTACTCGTGTAATACTATTCAAGTGGTCATCACTTGAATTACTGGTATATTTACTTAACTTGATTATAACTGATAAATCAGGTTCACACACGTCATTAGACACATACGATGCCCAATATTCTTTGAGTATTTAAAATGGGCAACACCTCTACCTCTATTATAAATAGATTTGAAAAGATGTCATTGGAGTTCTAGCTAGGCCGGAATCCCCTACATTGAACCCCTCAAGAATATTGTCCTTTTAGTGTTTTTGACTTCAAAACAAATCCATCTGGTTTCATATGATCTTAGTTCCAAGAACCATATTGAACAACCAATGTGGTTCATGTCAAATCTTGACTCCAACATTTCATTAGTGGATTTGTTCATCTTGTTATCACCTCGAGTGATAAGTATACCATCTATGTATAAACACACGATTACATATATACAAGTGATTTTTTTTTCTTTCACATACATCCATTTATTTTGTATCCATGTTCTGAAACATGACGTGATAGAAAATTTGGATGTCATTGTTTGGGAGCTTTTCCTAAGCCGTATAGTGACTTAACAAGCCTACAAACTTTGCTCTCTTGTCTTGGAGCCATGAAACCCTCAGGTTGGTTCATGTAGATTTCTTCTTCTAAATCCCTGTTTAAAAATGCCATTCTCACATACATTTTGGTAAACTTCCAAATTTCTTAAAACGGCAATAGCAAGTAGCATCCTAATATAGGTTATTGGAGTAACTCACGAATATGTATCAAAGTTAGGTAGACCTTCTTTTGTCCAAACTCTTTAATTACCTATATTGTTTGATACCTTTTCAATGGTTCCACCGACGACCTTTGTGGTTGTTAGTTATAAACCATTTGTAGCCTAGTTGTTTACCGCCAGGAGGTAAAACCACGAGCTAATGTATCCTTTTTGTAAAATAGAATCTATTTCACATATGATGGCTTTTTTCCATTGAGGCCATCCTGAGGAAGTTACCGTTTCTTTGTAAGACTTTAGGGAAACGGTTACACTTTTATTAATAAAATCCAAATTACGATAACTAAAATTAACAGTAAATAAATAACAGAAAAATAATTACAAATAGAATGTAGACAAATAAACGATAATCAAATAAAATAATAAAATAGTCAAAAGACTTACTTGATCACCAAATAGAGATCAACAAAGAAGCACTAAAAGCCGAGGCACGTGTTTGACACGCTTCCCTTAAAACAGATTCGCCGTCTGTTTCCCAGGGTACAACAGCCAAAACAGTAAGTTGTACTGTCGGACTTAACTAAACTGCCAGGAATTTCATCTTAAGAGATGCATATTCCTTATGTTGAAAATCAATAATACTTATTGATTTGATGTGTGAAAAACCTATGGAATTAGGGCGTCTATATATACACAATAGACTCCACCCTAGTTTACTCCTCCTACCGATGTAGGATAGAAAGTAAACTATTATTCCACTTTAGTCATGGTACCGAATGACTAACTTTGAGACCCGATATCTTATTCACATCAACTCTATTTTTGACACATAAAGGCTTATTGCGAAGCTCTCTTCGAGGAGAACGCAAACCTACAAACTATTACTTATATATATGATACATACATATAAATAATTGTGTTCAAAGTTGGTCAAAAGTCAATTTTCTCAACCAATTTTCCAACAGATTACGCAAATATAGATCTTGTAGGATTAAAACCGTGACATACCTAAACATTTATTCAAATGTAGATAAACTTTTTACATAAATAATTGACTAATATCTACACATATATATAATGGACATGTAACGCTCTATGAATCAATGAACGAACTTTAAATGTTTTGCTACTGCTAAATGACTGAGATTTCAATCACTAGATCAAACATCTGTAGCAAACTTGCAACAACACTGAGCCACTATTAACTAAGACAATAATTTAGAAAAAGGTGTACAACTGATCATTTACCAACCCCATTTAAGATCAAATATAAACATATCACTAAAAATATTGTCATTTAGTAACAAAAAAGGTGTCATAAGTCAAAAGAAAAATGTCGATTAAAGATATCGATCGAAATGTCAAGAATAGTTAGAAAAAATGTCACTACTTTCTTTTAGGTGTTTCTCCTACGCTTGAAAAGCATTAGAAGGGTGTCCGCGCAATGCGGGGCGGATACCGCCTAGTCCCCAAAACTTAAACCAAATATAACTCCATTCATATATGCAATGTATAGTGGGGGGTTTGATTCTTTTGGTGGTGAAGAGGAGGTTGTTGGGGTTGTGGAAAGTGGTTGTTGGGGTGGTTATAAATTGTTGAAGTGGTTGTTTGGGTGGTTATAAATTGTGTGTAGTTGCCATAATTAGTAATAAAAAATATGAATTTTAACTCTTTCTAATTATAAAATAATCTCAAATGCTTATAATATAGTATAGATGGTGAAAAAATGAAATAGGTAGGAGAATATTTGTATGAAACAAAAAGTTTAAGGATAAAGTTTTTCTTTTTCAGAACACATATTTTGACAATAGTGTCATTAAACTCAAAATTGTAAACTTTGCTTACATTTAAAAAGTGTCACTAAAACTTAAAGTTAGTGATACTTGTAATTAAAAAGTCAATTTTCCTTGCGGTGTATTTAACGGAATAACAATATTGAAGATATACTTTAAGGCATGCACAACTATTAGACTAGTGGTAATATCGTGTTGAGTACGCGTCTTCAAGACCACCAGGAACCGTCAACCTATTACCGAGACTCATGGATAACGCGTTCGAAGGTAAACATGGAGAACTCGCGTGATCTTGGCAGCAATCGAGTTGTGAAGTCGGTTGTGTGAGTGTGTGAGTTGTTTAATGTGTTTATATGGGGTATATTTGTGTATAACTCAGGTATATTTGGGTGTTGATGTTGATTGTGTTATTACACTATGTTACAAATGTTGGTTGTGGAGAGAGAAGATGTCTTGGTTAGGAGTGTAACCGGGTCGGGTTATCGGGCTAAGGTGTTATCAGGTCGGGTTGATTCGGGTTTTGAGTAGAAAAAACTAACACGCAACCCGAACCTATAAGAAATCGGGTTATCGAGTTCGAGTGAGATTCAAGTCTGGTTATATATGGTCGGGTGATTCAGGTTAATGGAGTTGAGGTTTACTTAAATCAAATACTATATGAAAGCAAAAAAGTATTTCGTTTGTGATGGTACGTACTATGTTTTCTATAAAAAAAGACCGATGATATTTGATATGTGGTTTAGACAATTGATCTTTGTGAATGGATGTAGAAAATGTCATTGCCAGTTACAAACTAACCGTTATAGAAAATTAGAAACACAATTGATTAATAAGCAATATGATTTGTGGTAACATATTAAAGTCAGTAACTTATTATCAACATATAACAATAAAAAGAGAGAGCTAGGTCCCTAGCTTGTTGTTATGCCTTATTTCTGCATAATGCCCATTTCATATACATCAAGAAAAAACAATGGATTAGGCAATTCTTGACATAATACGACAATTAACACGCATTGGACACAAAGTTAAACAAGTTTGGGTTGAAGATAAAATGATTTGGGTCAAAAATATGTCAACTCGTTTAGTAAATGAGTCGTGTTTGGGTTGAGCAATTATTAAACAGGTCAACCCGCAAACTCGTTTGAGTATGTAAACGTACAAAAAATTATATATATATATATATATATATATATAACTTTGATTTTGATTTTATGTGAGAGTTGGATTTAAATGTATTTAGTTACGTGCTTAATGTGACATTAAATTACGATTATAACAATTATATTATTGAAATTGTTGTGTAGTTATTCATATGTTATTTTTATCATTTTTTAAATAATTATATAATATTTGGATTTAAATCAGTTCAATCGACAAACCACCAACCTTTCTTCATTGTTTAACCTATTTAGCGCTTGACCTATTTACTTAAACATGTTACAAACGGGTTACATGTGTTATGCATGTCTGAGTTAGGGTTGAGTTTATTGACACGATTAATAAATGGGTCGTATTTGGATAGAGGTTACACCAACCCACCGACCCGTATCTCCGACTGGATAAATTCGAACATGACTCGATTGCCACCGCTACTGATAACTCATCTAAAACTTTAATTAGCTTAAAGAAATTAAAAAAAAAAAAAAAAAAAGAAAAAAAAAAAGAAAAAAGGAGGCTAGTACTAGCACAGTAGGCGTATTCCAGTGAAAAAATAAATAGATAAATAAATAAATTATATATACATAAGATACAATTTATATTATGTTTCGGGCCTTATTAGATTGACTCGATAACCCGATAAATAGCGCAACCTGACTAACTGATTTTATAAAAAAAAGGTTTGTTGGTTTGGGGTCAAATTAACCTGATAAGCTTCTTTTTTTTATTCTTTTGGTAGCCCGATAAGCTTTTTAAACCCATCTAAATCCGACCCGATAAGCACTATCATGGTGGGGTCAACCCGATCTTATTGACACCCTTAAACGTGACGCTGAGTTGACGGTGATAATATTGGTCATTGTTACCACTTACCGTGATAGTTTGTTTGTTTTCTTGGTCAATATGTGAAGGTACCCTCTTACCTCCTGGACCTATGGAAACCCCTTTTTGATTTCTAGTACAACTACATAATTAACAAACTTTATGCTAGCTGTTGACCGCAGAATCTTTGTACATTAAGTGGGTTATTAAAAAATTGGCATGCTTTTTCTTCAAAACGTTAAAGATCAAGTTGTTTAAGACCTCTAGTGTAAAGTCCGGTTGTATTGATTAACCGCCAAGCGCGTAATTATTATACTTATAAAGGCTAGGGGTTGTAGGAACCATACAAAATGTTGACAGATTTGTTTAGAATGAAGATAGCTGTTAGTGGAATGAGCATGTGAATGTGTACTTTAAGCATACTCTAATGAATTAACCCTTTGAGTGTTTGAAGGGCAAATAGGCCTTTCAAAACCAAAACAATGGCTGTTAACTTGTGTTTAGAACAGAAGTTGTAGAGATCTCATATGATTCTATATACTAGTAATTTGGTATTTTGGCTACTTGGGATTTTGAAAGATTAGAACTATTATTTAAAGATCCAATCACCTTGGAGCTAGACAATTTCTTTAAGTTTTAGTGCAATGCTAGGGAATCTTTACCGGTCAAAAGTAGGATCAGAAACATTTGGTACGAATTGTAATGACTTTTAGATACTAGTGCATATTCGTATTTTCATTGGCGTTTTAGTGCAATGCTAGGGAGAAGTTTATACGGACCCTTTCATAGGGGGTTTCGTGAGGCCCTGTGTATTACGGGTTTGTATGATGTATATCGCGGTTTGTACATTTTGATCAAAACCTCCTATTATCACATCATAGGGGAGTCTTAATAACATGATTTAAGATTGAGGACAAAACTTTTCTTACATACAAAGGGACTAATCTCCACCCTCCATCTTTATTTGATCTAATGGATGAGATTAATCCTCACAATTTAAAAAACCCACTTTCATCCTTTTTTTTTCAAATATTAATATATTTCAAACCGTTAATCGTTAAACGAAAAAAAATATACCGTTACTACGAGCATTTAATTATCTTTCTATAGATAGGCACTTTGATATATTGTCGACAATTTTTTTTTCGTTTTTTCACATTTTTTTTCGTGACCGAAAATATCACATGTATCGGGTTATCGGGCTAAGGTGTTATCAGGTCGGGTTGATTCGGGTTTTGAGTAGAAAAAACTAACACGCAACCCGAACCTATAAGAAATCGGGTTATCGAGTTCGAGTGAGATTCAAGTCTGGTTATATATGGTCGGGTGATTCAGGTTAATGGAGTTGAGGTTTACTTAAATCAAATACTATATGAAAGCAAAAAAGTATTTCGTTTGTGATGGTACGTACTATGTTTTCTATAAAAAAGACCGATGATATTTGATATGTGGTTTAGACAATTGATCTTTGTGAATGGATGTAGAAAATGTCATTGCCAGTTACAAACTAACCGTTATAGAAAATTAGAAACACAATTGATTAATAAGCAATATGATTTGTGGTAACATATTAAAGTCAGTAACTTATTATCAACATATAACAATAAAAAGAGAGAGCTAGGTCCCTAGCTTGTTGTTATGCCTTATTTCTGCATAATGCCCATTTCATATACATCAAGAAAAAACAATGGATTAGGCAATTCTTGACATAATACGACAATTAACACGCATTGGACACAAAGTTAAACAAGTTTGGGTTGAAGATAAAATGATTTGGGTCAAAAATATGTCAACTCGTTTAGTAAATGAGTCGTGTTTGGGTTGAGCAATTATTAAACAGGTCAACCCGCAAACTCGTTTGAGTATGTAAACGTACAAAAAATTATATATATATATATATATATATATATAACTTTGATTTTGATTTTATGTGAGAGTTGGATTTAAATGTATTTAGTTACGTGCTTAATGTGACATTAAATTACGATTATAACAATTATATTATTGAAATTGTTGTGTAGTTATTCATATGTTATTTTTATCATTTTTTAAATAATTATATAATATTTGGATTTAAATCAGTTCAATCGACAAACCACCAACCTTTCTTCATTGTTTAACCTATTTAGCGCTTGACCTATTTACTTAAACATGTTACAAACGGGTTACATGTGTTATGCATGTCTGAGTTAGGGTTGAGTTTATTGACACGATTAATAAATGGGTCGTATTTGGATAGAGGTTACACCAACCCACCGACCCGTATCTCCGACGGGATAAATTCGAACATGACTCGATTGCCACCGCTACTGATAACTCATCTAAAACTTTAATTAGCTTAAAGAAATTAAAAAAAAAAAAAAAAAAAAAAAAAAAAAAAAAAAAAAA
>LBNU01009315.1:12326-28571 GCA_014162995.1 Artemisia annua | reverse complement strand
ATGTCATCCACATAGATCTGAACGTGGAGACGATGCTCTCCCAACTTTCTTGTGAACAAGGTAGGATCGACAACACCTTTGGTGAATTGGTTGGCTAGAAGAAATTTGGAAAGTGTATCATACCATGCTCTGGGTGCTTGTTTAAGACCGTATAGTGCCTTCTTCAAGCGATAGACATGATTAAGGCGTTCAGGATCAACAAACCCCTCTGGTTGACTTACATATACTACTTCCTTTAAGTGTCCATTGAGAAAGGCAGTCTTCACATCCATTTGGTATACAACCATGTTCTGACTGGACGCATTGGCAAGGAAGATTCTGATGGCTTCAATTCTGGCAACTAGTGCGAATGATTCCTCAAAGTCGATGCCTTCTTCTTGTCTGAACCCTTTGGCCACAAGTCGAGCTTTGTTCTTTAACACTTCACCATATTCATCAATCTTCACTTTGAAGATCCATTTGAGGGCGATAATCATTGCACAGTCGGGAGGGGGCACTAATTCCCAAACATCTAGTATGTCAAATTCATGGATTTCATCTTGCATTGCAGTAAACCAGGACGTTTTAGTCAACGCTTCTTTATAATCCTTTGGTTCGACTTTGGACAGTACGTTGCTAACAAAACACCATAAAGCATCTGTGGCAAGTTGTCGTCGTGTAGATACCGGCCTAGATGGGTTACCAATGATGTTGTCAATTGGATGATCATTTGTCCATTTCCTGATATGCTCATGAAGTTGATGACTAGGAATTGAAGTAGCAGTGTTGGAATCTTCTGAGGAGGTTGCCAAGGTCCAAAATTTGACTCCTCCCAAATAGTCAACTAAGTCAACCAAGGGTTCCTGGTCAACTAAGTCAAGCTATGAGAGAGAAAGTGATCAATTTATGATCCGGTGTAAGCACAATGTATCCCCGGGTCGTTATGTCCCAGCGAGATTGAAATTGTGTTTTTGAAACGTTATGGGAATGAGTGATTAGGGAATAGTAACCAGATAAAAATTTTGATAGATTTACACTACTGATTGCTTCGTATTAAGATAATGAAACAGTATTAACAAATACAGAATTACAGACATAAACAAACGTAACAAATTGAAAATTAGAAACGTTTACAGACAGAAGAAAAGGTGAGTTTTGCACAAATTTAAACTACAGGGGGGTGAAAATGAAACTTTTTACAAACTTATATAAAAAAGAAAATTTTATATAAAAAAAGAAAAATATTTTTTTGATTATTTTATAATTTAATATTAATTAAAACTATTTAATTACTTATAATAACTATTTATATTAAACTAAATACAATATAATAATAAATAAAACTAAGAAAATGAAAATTTGTTTTTAAAAACTATGAAATAACTTAAAAATATTATAAAAACTAAAGATATGTATTTTTGTCTTTTTGTGAATTTAATATTAATTAATTACTAATTAAACTAATTAAACTAGTTAAACTAATTTAAACTACTAATAATACTAAAAATGACTTAGATAATTATAAAATATTTTATAAAACTAATTAACTAATACAGGAACCTTAAAAAATTATAAAAAGTTTATAAAAACTATTATTACATTATTTTATTAATTATTTACTTAATTACTAATTAAGAACTATTTAAACTAATTTAATTAAGATAAATAGGAAATGAACAGTAATAATTATGAAAATATTTTCTGAAAATACTAAATGATTTATAAAACCTAGAAAATATATAAAAAAGTACTAGAGATTAAAATTAAACAGTAGAGGATTTTATTTTTGGGTTTTCAATTAAAACTAATTTAATTAATATTAATCATTATAAATACTAAATGAAAAGATAAAAATCTAAGAAAATTATTACAAATACTACAAGATATCAGGAAATTATTAAAAATATAAAAATGAAAATTGCTTAACAAAAAGCTAAAAAGGAAAATTAAAAAGATAAATAATATTAAATAGAAATTATCACTTAAATTTATTTTGGATTTTTCTGGTTTTTCTTTTTGAAAACTATTTTACTACTGAAAATAAAGAAATTTTGTAAAGACACAACTTACAGAGCTTAAAAATAAGCTATGTGGACACTAAAAGCTTGGGCAGTTGACTTTTTGTCCAAACAGGCTTAGAATAAGCTTCACTGAGCTGATGTGGGGCCCAAATGGGTTGATTTAGGTTAGAACAGGCTAAATGGACCCAAATGAAGCTAAATAAGCAAGATTAGAGCACAGATAAGCAAATAAGCTGGAAAATAAGCAAATCCAAGTCCAAACTGCACACAGAAATGGGACAATCTTAGAAGGCTTATTCAGGTGGAACCCAGTGAGCTTAAGCTCAAAACCTTACTTGCAATGTAAAGCCAACTAGATAGCGAGCTCAATGGACCAAGGAACACCCTGTGGGGCCCACTGTGGTGGTTTGTGGGACCCACAAAAGTGAGACAGATGGAGGTGGTGTTGCTGCAGCAGGGGAGATGAATGCCCCTGCAGCTGTGTTTGAGCAAGGGTGGGACCCACAGAAAAATTCCAAAAAATAATATAAAAATATTTCAAGAAACACAAGCTGGGGTACAATGAGCATGCAAAACCTCAAGTATTAAAAGCTAGAAATGAAACAAGGAAGCATCCATGAAAATCAGACCATTTCAAGGATCATGCAATTTTTACTTTTAATCATATGATCCTACTTTGACTTTTGTGAATTTTGATTGATTCCTAGCTACTAACAATGATGCAATAAGTTAAAATGAGATGATATTAAGCATTATTAACTAGTTACGAACAGATTTGATGAGAACTTGAACTCAAAATATCAACAGTGCATGAATCAATGAGGTTAAACCTTGATTTTGACTTTTTGCCTAATGATGTATGAATTTTATGCTTAGTATGATCTAATGGTACCTAAACTAGCATGTTACAACAGAAAACAACAACAAAATCACAACATGGATCACAGAGATCAGCAAATCTAAGCAACCCTTTTCGAAACTTTCTGAAATCAAGTTTTGCAGCCATAAAAAGGGCTTAGGACCTTGGAAAAAAATCTAAAAATTAAAATAAAAATACCAGTAACTATATAATCTACTAATTAAGCTAAAACCAAATTTCAGCTAAAAAGGACTTAAAATGAAGAAATTAAAAATCAAAAACTTTTTCTGCAGCAAAAAACGACGGAAAAAGGGCTATTTAACCTTGTAAAAAAAATCTAAAAATTAAAATAAAAATACCACTAATTAACAAATATATAAGAGTACATTATCCCAGAATTTTATTAGATTTGGTTGAAAATTGAAGAAATGAAAATTCAAAGATTTTTTCTGCAGTTTGGGCACTTTTGACTTTTTGATTATTTTGAGAATGGTTGACTTTCGTGAACTTTGATTGTGTCCTAATGACGGAATATGTAAGGTTAAGCTAATGTGAGACTATCTTAAGCTATTTTAACAACTATTACACTGTTATGGATGATTATGGAAGTAAAAGTCTCAACAGTGAACAAAATTAAGGGTAAAGAAGATGATTTTGACTTTTCTCCAAAAGGACTATGGTTTTTATGGTTTGACTGACCTAAAACAACCTAAGATGACATGTTTGAACCAAAGGCAACAACTAAAAAACCCTCTGAGACCAAAATCTCAGCAATGCCAAATAACCTTTATACTATTGTTTTTTTTTATTTATGAAGTAAATGGAAACTTGGACTTATGAAACTGCTTTTAATTGATGAGTTATGACTTATTAAGCTAAAATAAGCACAGGGACAAGATCTGAAACCACAAATGCTTATTGTACTAGTTTATGCTAAAAATGACAGTTGAGAATGAAATGTTAAGCAAAATGAGTTCTAATAATCTATTAACTGATTTTACGTTACAAAATGAATAAATTACACTGACTAAGCACAAAAAGCACAATGATAAGCTAATATAAGCAATGTAACAGTAAACATGAAATTTGAGAAAATGCCTTACAATTGCCTTCCTGCTTATTCACCATGAACCATGAACCAATACTACTTCCTAACACTCCCCATGGAGTCCTAACCCACTGCCATCCATAATGTACAGTGCTCCAGCATTCATCTTCTTCAACCTGTAATTTTTTTTTATTTTTCAATGATTTTTTTATTTTTATTTTTTTTTAGTTTTCTTTAGTGTACTGCTTTTTATGTTTTCAAAGCTTATAAAAGTCCACTAGTGAGCTTAAGTGAGCTTATTTGGACACTAAATAACTACTTTTATCATCCTTAGAACAATAATGAGATTTCAAATAAAAAGATGCACAAACTGAGTTTGAACAAAAGGCTTGAAATTATTTATTGATATCACTTGGAAATACACTGGAAAGCTTGAGAATAAAGTTTAATACTAAGTTTTACAACTGGAAATGGAAATTACATTAATTCGATATGAAAAATAAAACTAAAAACTGCCCAACTCTTCTTCTATATATAGGTGAGAATTGGGTCTTTTGGGTCCCACTTGATCTTTCCCAGCAACAAAATTGACCATTGGATGACTGAATTTGATCCTAGCCGTCTATCAATTTTGGCGCCAAAAATATTATAATGCAATTGGGACTGTGGAAGAACAATTGGGTGGGTGGTGGCATTAAATGCACTTGTCCTGTTAGGTGGGTAGTGGAAAGGGCGGTGGGACGGGACTGAGGTGGTGGGGTGGTGGCTGCAAGTGGGAGGGAGAAGGGTGAAAGGGATGAAGTTTGACTGGGGTCAAACTTGGGGTCTGATGTGGGTTTTATTATAACAAAAAGGGGAATGGGCCTGTGGGAGGTTTGGGCCAAAGGTTTATAAGGGTTGGGGTGGTTTTAATGGGTTATCTTTGTTTTGGACTTGGATGATAACAAAGGGTTTGTTTGGTTTAAGATTTATTACAAGGACCAAAAATGTAATTTTCTGGTTATGAGGGACCTGAGCTGTAAATTCTCCAAAGTTGTTCCAAGGGTCTTTTCTGCCAAGTATGAATAGTACAAGGTCCATAGTTGACTTTTCCACTCTTGAAATTCCCAGAGACTAATTCTGCCAATTTGTGAAACTTCAGGGACCAAACTTGTAATTTTACCAACCTTTTCACCCAATGATTATTTTTGACCCATCCTTTCTAGCCGGCACAAACCTACCCGCCGAATTTGCGGCCATCAACTTTGATTGTCTCTTAGAGATCAACGAGCCTATTTGTCCTAGGTTCATTTTAGAGTTCTATGCTTCCATCCACCTCTCCTCCGATGATTATGGACGTATGTCTATAAATTTCTCGGCTAGTGGTCATGATTATTCCTTCACCCTAGAAGAGTTTTCTCAAATCCTAGGTGTCCCAAACCGTGGTACTTGCATCTACACCGACAAGCATACCCTCTCAACTCTTGACACCCTCATTGACCGCATCCATCCTTATGATACACCTCTTGTGTCAAAAGATGTACTCCGTGACCATCTCTTCGTTAGGACCACCACCACTAGGAGAACCCGCTCGGGTAATGAGGTCAACAAGGATCCATATGGTTTGGAACTAAATGATCTCAAGCCCCAATTTGAGAAATGGGAGGAAGTCCTTAGAGCCAATGTCATTAGCACCCTAGGAAACCGGGATCACATCAATGTGTGCCTTTGCTACATGCTCTACTCCTTGTCCGTTAGGCAACCCTTCAACCTTGCCTACTACATGGCCAAAAGGATGGCCGACATTCCCGTGCAAGGCACAACGGCTATGCCGTATGGAATGCTCTTGACCCGCCTTTTTAGGTTCATCTCCCCAATTCCTCTAACTCCTAGAGGTCTCCACCTAGACTACTCTCTCATTCCTCATACATTTGTTCCCTTAGTGATAGAAGAGTCTACAAAACCCAAGGCAAACGCCCTCATCCTCCTACCTCATCATCATCATCCTCAATGAGTGAAGATGAGACTTTGCCCAACTCTAGGCTTCCACCTATAGAATACCTTGCACAACTTCCAACCGTTCCTAATGAGTCTGAGGAGTTCAAGCAAACGAAGGGGATGTTCAAGAACATCGGGAGGTTCCTTAGCAAGCTCAAGAAGAAGATGGACCGTCAATGAGTGCGGGTGTGTAGGAGTGTTTGGCAATAGGTTTTATGTGAACAATTTGGTAGTTTGAACTATGTTTGTTATGGATTTATGTGTTGGTAGGTTATTTGATACAATTTGGAACATGTATGAACTAACATTGATGCAGGATGACAACATTTGGCTTGTTGTCAAATTTTCAAGCTTATGAATTTTTCACTATATATAGTGAAATTCGCTAGCCCCCGGTCAAAGTCCAACCATATGCATGTTTACATGTCCAATTTTTGCATTTCCTAACCAGATATGAATTATATTTTTAGTTTTAGGAGTTTTCGGAAAATTTGAAAATCGTCTTGCGGGTCAAAAACGTGGACTGTCACTTTTTTGGGGTCTGGCGGAACTGGCGGAACCTTCACCAGGGTTCCGCCAGTACAAAATTCTGGGTAACCCAGAAATGGCCCAACGGATACGGCGGCACCCTCAAACGGGTTCCGCCCGTGTTATCCGAGGGTTCCGCCAGTACACCTGGACATTTTTCAATCCGTTTTCAAAATTTTGAAAATCAAAACTTCCCCAAATCAACCTTGTTTGTTAGGAACTTATTCCTTGATAGTTTATAACATCATTAGGAGTATTCTAAGAGCCTAAAACAAATAGGAAGTACTTTCCCGCCAAAAACCAAATTTAAACCATAACCACCTCAAGGAACCCTCACACATAAAGGAAGGAACCCTCCCAAAGGATCCTTCCAATCCGTGAATCATATTACCCCAACCAACTTGACAAGACAACTAGGCATTTAGTGCAAATCTTTGTCTTCTTACTCCATCTCCTTCATTGGATTGACTTCCAAATGATGTGACAACATTCATTACTCACCCAAATCATTAGAAACCTCAAAATTTCTATGGCCAAACATCAAATCCAAACACTACCTTCAACATCTCTTCCATCCTATAAATTTAAACCATTTTTAACACCTCAAATCACACCATCACAATCAAAATCCCTTCTCTTAAGAGCCTAAACCACAACCTTGACAATGACAAAGTCAACAATCACCTCACAACCACCTCGACCCATTCGGAAAACCGCCCGAATAAGTGTCAAACCGCTTTGGTCAAGCCAAACCATCAACCTAAGCTCCTCATCTTCGGATGAATTCTCTTCACCCATAAAAAGTGAACACTTTTTAAACCTTGCATCCCCAACTCCATCACCCAAAGGAGCAAATGAACTCACAACTCCACCACCAACAAAATCACCCATTGAACCAACTCCACCAAGTGCACCAATCCAAACATCCAAAACTCCATCACCACCTACACTACCTCACCTAGAACCAATGGAGTTATTTGGATCTCCTCCAACATCACCACACCCATTTGTGCAAGATCTTAATGATCTTCCACCTAGATCAACAAATCCACCACCTTTAGCAAATGAAAAACCAAGCCCATTGTTTGACCACAATGAGCATTTTGATCAACCTCCATCACCTAAACCGTTGTTGTTTCACCCTATTTTCAAAGACATCCATGGTCCTCTTTATGGAGAACCAAACTTTGAAAATCATGATCACCCTAGCCCACCACATTCACAACCTCAAATCTTTGAGTCTTTTCTTCCTTCTTATGACGAAATTCAAAGAATGGTTGAAAACCACCTTCATCAAGCAATGGACTTGCAAACCACATTGCTTGAATCCATTTCAAACCCATCCTCCAACCAAGAAACCAAAACCAACCAACCACCACCATCATCACCAAATGATCCATTTCCACCCACTCATCACCATGCTAGCTCACAATGTGAGCACATGGTCAAAATAGGTGAAAGCATCAAAACCATGCTTCACCAATTTCAAAATGAGACCCGCTTCGCCATACAACACATCCTAGAACGTTTGGATGCTCTTTCCCATCCAAACTATCCCTAGAGCCCTTTTGGAGGCCTTATGCCCCATTTAGGACGTGTTCAAGTCATCTACTTATAGAAGTAGGACTTTTATTTTTATTCTTGGTTATTTTCCTCTTTATTTTTCTTTTGAAGTAGGAATATAATTTCATTTCTTGTCCTTTGACTTTTTGTAAGTCATAATTTTACTTGAAATGATCTTTTCTACTATTGGTTGATCATATATGAGTTGTGATTGTGGATGATTATTTCTCATTATATGTGGTGAATGAATGCTTGTTTATGCTTGTAATCACCAACTAACAATTTTTTTTGTAGGTTCCAAATCCATGACTTCTTCCTTGATACTCCGAGTTAGGGGAGTAATATTCAACGGGGAGCATGAGAATTGCAACTAACCGTTTTCATTGTAGGTTCAAAATCCATGTTTCCCTACTCGGCACTCCTACTAGGGGGAGTATCGACCAAGGGGGAGCATATGGATAAATTCCGCTACGCTACTCTTCTTTTTGTTTTGACAAAAAGGGGGAGAAATATATCTAAACTTAGTAACTTAAAATGACTTTCATCAATGAAGTAAAACAAGTTTGATATAACATTTTTTTAAGCTTTAACACTAAAATTTGTGAGTTACTTAAAAACAAAGTTTATGTTTTGTCATCAACAAAAAGGGGGAGATTGTTAATACAAATATCGCTTAAAAATGTTATTTATATTTTACGATCTTTGCTAAGTTTTGTTAATAACAAAGTGTAAACTTTAGTTTTTAGTAAAACATGATTTTAGTTTAAAGTCTTGCATAACTAGATTTTTGCTACATTTACATTTCATATAAAACACAACATTTCCATATTTCTTAAATTAGAAATGTCACATCCCATTTATGGTAAGTTTTGTCACCTTATATTTATGGAAAGATTGTGTGGTTGACTAAACAAAGTTCTTACACAAGGTTTGTGTGTTTGACTCTCCATAGGGTTCTTACACAAGTTTTGTGTTTGACCAAGTATTTATGTGATGTGACTTTTGATGGTTTGGCAAGTTATGGCAAAACATAAATGTCAGATCTGGCGGAACCCTCGTGGTACACGGGCGGAACCCTTCTGAGGGTTCCGCCATATCCGCCAGGCTTGATAGTTGTTTTGCTATAAATACCAAGCCATTTGCTAGCTTTTTTCTTTGATCACTTCTCATCATATTTTGCACATACATTCATATCTTTCATCTAACCTTTAACATCTCATTGTTGTGAATACTCTTTTGTAGCAAAGAAGTTCACAAGTACATATAAAGTTACAAGTATTCAACTCAACGTTGCAACCCTTAACATCGTGTCATGGTTTGATCGTTTCTTTCTTTATACTTGCATATTGTGTATTGTCTTTGTGTTCATATCTTTGATTAAACGGAAAGTTTCAAAAGGTAATTAAACTAAAAACGGGTAAACTATTCAACCCCCTTCTAGTTTTCCACATTTATGAGTAAGTTCATTGATGGTACCGAAGTTCAAATGGTTCAAACGACGATGCCACAGCCAAGACTTGGTCTTGGAAGCCTTAGATAGTAGACAGATGGGAGATGATTGCATCATGTCTTCAATGGATATAGTGTAGAGGTTTGTGCCACGTCTGCCTTTCAAGAGATCCATACCATCCAATCTTCTAACATGACAAGAGTGTTTTCTGAAGGCAACTTCTAGATCTGAGTCACAAAATTGACCTATAGAGAATAGATTGTGCCCAAGACCTTCTACATAATATGCCCGAGAGATAACGCTGTCACCAACCACATAATCTCCATAACCCATTATTGCACCAAAATGATCATTCCCGAATCTAACAGTCCCGATAAACTTTTTCACGAAATTTCTGAGCTGCGAGCGATCCCCCGTCATATGTTTTGAGCAGCCTGAGTCCAAATACCACAAGGCGATTTGTACGACCTCAGAAATAATGGATGATTTGGAAGATCCTGATTGATTTGCCGATGTGACTGCAGATGTAAGCTTGGCCATAAAGATGGTTTGTGCAGTAGGTTCATCATCAACATCTGAATCAAATGCATCACAATCTTCAGCCTGGAAGATGTTCGGGTCATTTAGATCAAGATCCTGGACTGGTTGATCATCCACATCAGCATCAAAGGAGTTTCCTTCATCACCAGCAAGAAAGAGCAGCTGTTCCTCATCCAATTTAACACCATTCTCTTGTGCTTGCATCAACAACATCTTATCTTTGAAGTAGTCGGAGTTTTGAGGACGTTTTGGTTCAGTGCAGTTTCTTGTAATATGACCTAGCCCACCACAATTGTAGCACTTGATTCGCCTTCCTTGTCCTTGATTGCCATTTCCCATTCTGTTCTGAGCATTTCCTCGGACATTTTGTCTTCCTTGAACCACAACACGCCCATCTTCCACAACAGCAGGATTACGTGGATTAGATGAGGTTCTGAGTTGATTGTTGGTTTGAGGAAGAGTGCTTCTGAAGTGTTGAACCAGTAGAGAGACTTGATTGGAGAGATTATCAATTCTCTTGTCCATGTAGGAATTTCCCGATTCTTGTGAATTGGTTTTGACACTTGCTGATTGCATTGAGGCTTGACCAAGAGAAGACTGATTCTGTGTTGCTTGAGTAGTGATTGAAGGGTTGATTAAGTCAGCTGAGAATTGGTTGATACCTTGAGCACTGGAGATTAGAGCAAGAGGATCATTTGAGGGATGAAACTTTTCTCTTAGTTGACGATCATACATGGCATGTTTCTCATGTTGTTGCAGATAAGCATAGAGTTGCTCATAGTTGGTGTTTCTGAGTCCTTTGTTTAGCTTCACAGCCGTGACAAATCGCTCCCATTCTGGTGACATATTATTGACGAACTTTGAGTTGAGTTGGATTTTGGGCATTGCCATTCTGATCATTCTCATGTCATTCACAAGCTTGTGGAACCTGACATAGTAATCATTGATGCTTTCACCAGGGTTCATCTTAAAGTGCTCGAATTCATCGTACAATTGAGACTCACGATCTTCCTTTGTTAATTCTGAACCAGCTAGCAACATTTTGACATTGTCCCAAACAGCTTTGGCCTCAGTGTTGAAGTTAATCAGTTTGTATATGTCCTTTGGTAGCCCTTGTACCACAATGTTTGAGGCACGAATGTCAGCATCATATCGTTTCTTTTCAGCTTCATTCAGATCATGGTACGTACGAGGTCTGTCAATTCCAAGGGTGACTGTCCCATCATCACCAATGGAGATAACATCTCTGGTAGTGCCCATTTGGAACGGCCCTTCATCCATTGATTTCAGAATGTTCTCCCTATTTTCTTTGCCTTGACAGAATTCTTTGTGACCAAGACTCATAGTCCGTTCTTTCTAGCATTGGAGGTCGAGTGTCAGATCCAGCAGCTTGGATATCATCAATAGATGTTACAGTAGTCATGATGACAAGGTCTTAGACGGGATTTTACAACACACGTGACTTAAACCGAGAAATCGATTCTTTCCCGGGATTTTACTAAAGTCAACCAAGAAAACCGCTAAGATAAGTAGACCGCTGGTACAGTAACCGCTGACAATTAACCGCTGACAGAGTAACCGCTAGTAACGTAACCACTGAAGAGTAAACCGCTGATGTAATAACTGCTGAAACTTAACCGCTGGAATAGTAACCGCTGATTATTAAACCGCTGACAATAGTAACCGCTGGACAGAGTAACCGCTAGTAAGGTAACCACTAAAGAGTAACCGCTGATAACTTAACCGCTGAGTAGTAAACCGCTGGAAGTTAACCGCTGAAACAGTACAAAGTACAGCGTAATGTTCGCTCCACTACTTGTACTAACCGCTATCACTAACCGCTGAAACCCCAAGTTAACCGCTGCTAAGAAGCTTTTGTTAGAACCTAAGTTTATCTACATTTTATCAAGTCTCGGTTATTTCCGTCATTGTAATAGGTTGCTAAGTTATTTATGTTATGTATGGAACGTGTATGACTATGGACACGTCCAATGGGCCTTAAGCCCATACGTTTAGTAAAAGGAAGGAGAAAGGGAGTGTTGCCCTAGCTCCTCTCCTATAAATAGGAATATGATGTAAACATATTTCTTGTTGGTTATTTCATTTACATAAGGAAACTCTTGCACTTTTATTCTTCATATTTGATCTAATCAACCAAACTTTATTTCTCATCTCATTTCTATCAAATCTATACTTGTGTTTACAATATGGTGACCTAACAAGTGGTATCAATCGCCAAAAGAAGGTGTAGTTCTTTGTTTTTGTTTCCAATGACCCAAAATCTTGTTTTTATTCGTTATTTTTGAACAAAGTTTGCTACTTTCTTGTTTGTTTCATGTTTTTATCACATATTTGTCATCAAACTTGTGTTACAAACTCAAACAACCAACAAAATATCAAACTTTTGAAAAAAATACGTACGATTCTAAACTTGTACCTTTTTTCGAGATTTTTCAAATTTTCAAAAATTGGTTCAAGTTTGCAAATTTCTTTAAGATTTCATCATTTTAAGGTTAGTTGTACAAGAATCTTGGATTAAAAACATGTTTTTGGATTGCTTTTAACAAAAACAAAATCTGCCAATTTTTTTGTACTTTTTCGAGAAAATCAAACCCTAACTTTCGAGATCTTTTATCACTGCTCCTAAGGTGTTTTCGTTGGTTACTCAGTGCTTTTCTCTCTTGTATAAGAAAGAATACACTTCGACTTGTTGGATATTTTCGTTATTGTATAATCTCGAAAATTTTGTGGAATTTTTTTTTGAAAATTTTGAACTTTCGAGATCTTTTCTGGCTTATCGAAATCTTTTGATTTTCGAGATCCTTGGAAAACTTTCGAAATCCTTTCATAATTTTCGAGAACTTTACTAATTTCCACTAAAGAAAAATTTCTCGAAAATTTGGAAAAATTTTCTCGATAAATCTGTTTTTCGAGAAATTTTGAACCTTTTTTGAAATCTTTTGAATTTTTTCGAGATCGTTGGTACTTTGACTGTTTTTCGAGATTTTCAACATTTTAAGCTTTGGAAACATACTTGGGATAATTTTTGAGAATTGGCATAACACTTATACCTTCTACAAGATCCATTTTCACACAAGTATTTCATCATGTCTCAACCACCGTACTACAACTTTCATCATCAGCAACCCTATCATCAAACACAATTGTTTCGTCAACAACAACAACAATTTCAACAACAACAACCTCAACAATCATATCCATATAATCAAATGGTCTCTCAACAACATGTCATGATGCATCAACATCAACAACTGCCTCAACCTCCACCATTTCCAATGCAACAAATCACTCAACCGTCGAAACAAACTCATTGGTTTGACCAAATGTGTGAAGTAATCACTACTCAACAATCAAGACATGAAGCAGGTTCACTTGACACACCACCCATGCTCACACCCGGTAATTATGTTCAGTGGTCAAGTCGATTCCTAAGATTTCTTGAACTCAAGAAACCACATGGCAAATACATGAGACAAGTTATCAATGAAGGCCCATTTGTAACACCGACTACCCATGTCCCTGGTGATCCTAATGCTAATCCACCCGTACCGGAATCATACAGACCCTATACTGATGCTCAACTTACTGCTGAACAACTACTTCACAAAGAAGCTGATGAATATGCCATGATCTACATTCTTCAAGGCATACCTAATCCAATCTTTCGCAGTGTTGATGCTCAGAAAACTGCTAAGGCAATGTGGGAACATGTTCATCTCCTAATGGAAGGAACTCAGTTGAATCAGGAGGACATGGAGTCAAAACTTTACATGGAATACACACATTTCATGATTGAGCCAATGGAATCACTTGAGTCATACTATCACCGCTTCACTAACATCATTAATGACCTCGATAGACACAACATCATCTTACCAAAGATTGCTGTCAACACGAAGTTCTTAGGATGTCTTGGTCCTGATTGGCAGAAGTATGTGACATTTGTTCGACAAGCCCGAAACCTTCATGAAACACCATATGGTTTGTTGTATGACTATCTGAAACATCATCAACATGAAGTTGACAATGATCGCGCTCTCAGAGGAAACTATTCACAGCCCCCACCTACAAACTCTTTGGCGCTTGTTGCTCAATCACATGTTCCGGCTCCACCATTACAACACAATGTTTATCATCCAGAACAGGCTTATCACAACAATCCATCTCCGTATTCATCTTATGATTCTTCATCGCACCCTCCTGCAAATCAATTTGCATCATATGACAACAATGACACCTTGTCTACACCACTCACTGCTAATGATGACGATGATGATGAGGACTTCAACAGTCTCAACCAAGGAATTGCACTCATTGCTCGGGCTTTCAGCAAATTCTCAAACAAGTCCAACAATCGACTTCGTTCATCTTCAAATACAAGGAATCAAGCTGTCATTCACGATGGTCGCGTTGAGATTCAGAATCGCAACAGTAACAGATTTGGATCGGGTGGTAATATGGGTAACTCTAATTCTGGACAACGGTTTAACAACAATGGAGGATTCAGGAACAATGGTGGTGTCCCTCAGAGAAAGGCAGAGATTGTTGACACAGGGAATACTGAATCAGGGAATACAGTCATCAGATGCTATAACTGCAATGGAATAGGTCACTTGGCAACTGCATGTCCATCACCGAGAACTCAAGGAAGTAAGTATCACAAACAGGCATTACTCCTTGCTCTCAAAGATGAAGCCCGCAGCAACACGAATGCAAATGACAACAGCTTCATGGCTAATGCACATTCTGATGATGACATGGAAGATTTGGAAGCTGCTGTTATGCTGATGGCCAACATGCATGAACTCCACATAAGTGACTCAGGCCCAGTTTATGACACTGATGGTCTTTCTCAGGTAACTGATCTTAACTCATGCCTCATACATGAAATTGCCTCCCCATCTGCATCTGAATCTTACAAGGAACAAGAAGTTCAAAATGATTCATTGTTATCTACACACACGAATACTCAAATGGACACAAAGGTTATATTTGATGATTTTCAAATTAACCCGGTTGTCACATTTGATGATTCGGATACTGAAACTGTCGATGATAACAATGCTCACGTTGAACATTTTGATCCTTCGTCTGGTCCAGATTCAGAAATTCAGTCCCTTCTTTTTGTTATCCGAATAATGATCGGGGTGATCTTGGAAAGCTTAAGGCAAAGGCTGACGTCGGTATCTTCATTGGATATTGTGAAAACTCCAAAGGTTTTAGAATCTACAACCGTCGTACTAGAGAGATTCAGGAGACTATCCATGCTAATTTCGATGAGCTCACATAAATGGCTTCTGAGCAAAACAGCTTAGGACCCGCAACCAACCGTCTAAACTTTCCAGATTCTTCAGCTGAACCGTTGTCACTAACTCGTCAAGAATTGGAAACATTGTTTTCTCCTTTGTTCGATGATTCATTTGAGACACGTGCACCTAATGTATCCACTAGTTCCGCTGCTCAACCTGATAATATTCAAATACCTGATACAACGGTTACTACAACTACAATAGTAACACCCGATGCACCCCCGACTGAATCACCAACAATAGAAGAACAAACCGCTTCCAACACCGACAACCCAACTGAAGATCTGAACCTACAAGAAGTACCCGAACCTGCAAATTATGATCCAAATGCGTTCTTCAATCCGTTTGCACCGACTCCGAACCTTTCTGATATTGCTGAGTCGTCAACACGCAACTTGGATCCAACTAATATGCAACAGTTTCATAACCCTCACCCTTCAACACATCATTGGACTCGTGACCATCCAATTGTCAACATTATTGGTCATCCAACAGCTCCAGTTATGACTAGACAAAAACTTCATTCAGATGCCGAACATTGCATTTATGCTCTAACAGTTTGTCATGAAGAACCGAAAAATATTAAAGAAGCTCTCACTTAACGACAAACTAGATTGAATCAAGCAAGAAGAATTCAACCAATTCAAACGTCTTGTAAGTTTGGGAATTAGTGAATACGACCCGATGGATATGTATTTTGGCTAAAATGGATTTGGAAAAACATCAAGTTGTTGTACGCAGAAGGCAATGTTATCGAACAAATCCGTTCTTGTGCTAAGGATAATATCAAGAGGAAGGCATTGACTTTTTTGAGGAATCTTTTGCACCAGTGGCTAGACTCGAAGCTGTTCGAATATTTTTAGCATACGCTGCTCACAAAAACATGGTCGTTTATCAAATGGATGTGAAAACTGCATTTCTGAACGGTCAACTACGTGAGGAGGTATACG
>LBNU01009312.1:39864-59423 GCA_014162995.1 Artemisia annua | reverse complement strand
AGGGTCAAGGTCATGCTTGGTATTTTGACCTGGATTACTTAACAGATTATTTGGGTTATACTAGATTTGTTGCTAACCAATCTGCAGGTACACAAGAATCTCCTTCTCACAATTCAGGTGTCCTAGATGATGACTCAGAAGATGAGTATGATCTTGATGAACAAACCATTGTTGTACCTTCATTTCCTCCTAACCAGTTTGCAGGTAATGGTGCAAAAGATTCTACTGATATGAATGAAGAAGAGTCACAATATGCAGAGGATCTAGCTAAACTCAAGAAGCAAGAGCATGCAGCCACTCAAGAAGCTGAGAGGCTTGGTGAGAAGTTTGCAAAAGATGTTGAAGCACTATTTATACAATCAGCACAAGCAGTCAGTGGAAACCTGGAAACTGCTGATCGTTCTTCTGACAGTTCACCTGTTTCTCCTGACATCACCATATCTGCTGACAATACTGCTGCAAGTACTCCCATTGCTACCAAGGTGTCCGCAGACTTTGGAGAACCATATACTAGATTTCCAAGTCCTTCAGATCTTGGTAATCACCAACCCAAAGCTGGCATCTTCACCTCAGATTCCTATGACGGTGTTTTTGAACCCACAATGACCAATCTTGATACCACAATTGCTGTCAACCCCAATGCAACAAAAACGATCAACATTCTACATCCACAGGAAAATATTATTGGTGATCCTCAAGATCCTATTAGAACTAGAAGCACAGTGAAACAAACTAAGTATGGAGAAGTTGCTTTCATTTCCTATGTCTCAAATCAACAAAGAAACAATTACACAGACTTTCACCATTGTCTATTTGCTTGTTTCCTTTCTCAAATGGAACCAACCAGTGTCCTACAAGCTCTTGAAAATCCAAGTTGGCTTGAAGCAATGCAAGATGAAATGCTGCAGTTCAAGAATCAGCAAGTTTGGATATTGGTTCCTCTACCAGATGGGAAGTATGCCATTGGGACAAAATGGATTTTGAAGAATAAACGGGATGCAAGGGGTATAGTGGTAAAAAACAAAGCAAGGCTGGTAGCGCAGGGGTTCAGGCAGGAAGAAGGGATAGATTATGATGAGGTTTTTGCACCAGTTGCTAGGGTATAGGCCATTAGGATTTTCTTGGCCTATGCATCTTATATGGGCTTTATGGTTTATCAGATGGATGTGAAAGGTGCATTCTTATATGGTGAGATTGAAGAAGAAGTCTATGTCACTCAACCCAAAGGTTTTGAAGACCCAGATCATCCTGAGTATGTTTATAAGGTTGTCAAAGCTCTTTATGGCCTCCATCAGGCACCAAGAGCTTGGTATGCTAGACTCTCAGCATTTCTGCTGAAGCATGGATACAGAAGAGGTGCCATTGACAAAACACTCTTCCTTAAGAAGAATTCCAGGGATATTATACTTGTGCAAGTTTATGTGGATGACATTATCTTTGGCTCCACTAATGAAGCTTGGTGCAGGGAATTTGAGAATTTAATGAAGGGTGAGTTTCAGATGAGTGCCATGGGGGAGCTTACTTTCTTTTTGGGTCTACAAGTTAAGCAGAAACCAGATGGTATATTTATTAGTCAAGATAAATGTGTGAGGGACATTTTGAAGAAGTTTGGCATGGAAAGTATCAGAACTGCTATTACACCTTATGAAGCTCCTAAACCAAAGAACAACATTGAACCAGATCCTGCTGTGAATGTTCACTTATACAGATCCATGATTGGTTCATTGATGTATTTAACAGCTTCAAGGCCTGACATTACATTTGCTGTGGGTGCTTGTTCAAGGCATCAAGTTACACCACTTACTTCTCACTTGAATGCAGTCAAGAAGATCTTCAAGTACCTCAAAGGCCAACCTAACCTAGGTCTTTGGTACCCAAAAGAGTCCCCATTCAAGTTGGAAGCATATAGTGATAGTGATTATGCTGGTGCAAATTTGGATAGAAGGTCCACAACTGGAGGTTGCCAATTTCTTGGCAGAAGATTGATTTCTTGGCAATGCAAGAAACAAACAATAGTTGCTACCTCATCTACTGAAGCAGAATATGTTGTTGCTGCCAACTGTTGTGGGCAGGTACTTTGGATACAGAATCAGTTGCTGGATTATGGGTTTAATTTCATGAACACCACAATCTTTATTGATAATCAAATTACCATATGCATTGTTAAAAATCCAGTTTTTCACAATAGAACAAAGCATATTGAGATTAGGCACCACTTTATAAGAGATGCATATGAAAAACATTTGATAAAGGTGGTTAAGATTCACACAGATAATAATGTGGCAGATTTATTGACTAAAGCTTTTGATGGACCTAGATTTCAACATTTAGTTGTCCACATTGGGATGGCTAACCCTTGAATGCAAAGTTTGAGGGGAGGCATAAGCCTCAGGGGAGGCATATACCTCAGGGGAGGATTGTAGTTGTAAACTTTGTAGATTGATCATTATTGTAGATATTGTACATTTTAGGTTACTAACTCTAACCATCTAATGTGTTTCTTAGCATATTAGTTTGTTTGTTTGGTTTGCTACTATGTGTCTGTTTTACAGAATACAGGTCTGTGTAGTTGCTGGTTTGGATTGTTTGGAACAAGATCCTGTAAGCTAAAGTCTGTTTCTTCTGATGGAGTCATTGTTTCTACTAAAGAAGGATAAAAGTGATTTTTATTGTTTCTACTGAAGTAAATACAACTGAGTCTCATTGTTTCTACTGAAGTGGAATACATGTGATGTTCATTATTTCTACTAAAGAGAAAGACAAGAATTGCAATGAAAGATAAATTCAAGTTTTTCATTCATTCAAGAAACAAGTTACAGCTTACAAACAGCTTAAAAAGTAAATAAAGACCATTCCTATACATATTCAACTACACAAATCCTAAAATTCTATCATTCATATTGCAAAAGCCTGGTGGATATGCATGTCCAGTACGATGAAGAAGCTGAAGGTGAAAAATGGAAGGATGGATTGATGAAAACGTTGATGATGCTCAAGAACCTATGTTTGGTTCCTGGCAACATCATACTATTTAAATTTGGTCTCTGGCAACATCACACAATCTTCTACTCCATTTTCCCTTTTCCCTTTTCCATCATCTCTATCTTCTTACCTTTTCCCTTGCGTCCATGGTATGTAGCACCAGATCCTGGAGCAGGAAGACCAATCACTACTTCTCGGATTTTGGAAGTGGAGGGTTAGACTTCCTTGCCCATGGTAAAGACGAGGGTTGTAAAGATGGATTGGCCCTTCTGGTCCTTGTTCGAGAGCAAGAAGAAGCCAATTGGATAGACGAAGAAGAGGGTGGTAACTGAGTTCTTTTGGGAGTATGAAGAGGAAGGAAAGATGGGTCTTCATCCTCAGAAGATTCCTCATCAGAGGTTAAAGGTAAAGGAGCATTGAGGTCATGCCTCTTTTTGCGAGCCTCTTATTTGGTTTGCCAAGGTTTCTCAGGGCATCCGGGTGGAAAATAATTAGCCCACCCATTGCTCTCTGAAGATGATGATGAATCGGAAGATATCTCAACAGGATTCATATTTGGAGAAATTTTGGGATGGCAATTGTGAGGTTATTGAGAAATTAGGGTTTGTTGATAATTGGGGATAATTGATAACTATATCGAGTGATTTGGGGGTATTTTATAGGCAAAGTTAAGGATTGATGGTAATTAATGCGAGTTCGGTGGCACAGTAAAACACAAGATATTTACTTACAATATTTTTATACTTGCATTGATTCTACTGATTGACTATTGATCAGCAGAATTGACCATTGATTCTGCTAAAGGGTTGATTTTGAAAGTTATTTTACACGTCAGATATGGTCAACAAATTGTTCCGATATTCTTGGCCACGATTGGGTAACTTCCTTTTATAACTAATTCGAATCACTTTGCCCAAAATAACTCATTCCCTCATCAAACAATTTAAACCCATTCCCAAATTGATTAAGTCATAACCTCTCCTCACAAAATCTTCACATGGAATCTCTTCAAGTCAAGAAAGATCATAACAAGGTTGCTTTTTTGACTAAGACAAAAGGCCATGAGCAATATGATCCAATGGTAGAGTTTTTGCAGAGTTCTAAGATTCATTATGCTCTAACACATTCTCCAAATGTGATATATGAATCATTGGTGAAACAATTTTGGGCAATTGCTGCTAAGAGGTCTGACATAGAGATTGTAGCAACAATTGAAGGAGCAGAGTATGTGGTGACTGAATCATTGATTAGGACACAGCTACGTTTGGATGATGAAGGTGGTGTTTATCATACCAACACTGAAGAAATACTTGCTGTCTTAAGAGATGTTGGCTACCAAAGTACTGCAACAGACATGTGGCACAAGAATCAGTTTTGTCCTTTGTGGAGATTTTTGGTGCACACATTACTTCAGTGTATCAACAGCAAGTCAGGAGGATGGGATCAGTTCTCTACCCAATTGGGTTGTGGTATAGTATGTCTTTCAAAGGGTTTGACTTATAATTTTTCTAAGTTTATCTTTGATAATATGATTGAAAATATTCAAAGGAAAAAGCATAAGTTTCTAATGTACCCTAGGTTTTTACAGATTATATTAGGCATAACAACCCAAGAGAGAACCTTTTGTCCCATAGAAGCACTCACAAAGAAAGTTTTTGCTTCTATGAGAACTAATTATGAAGGGGCATTTCACCCTTTATTGCCAGCTATGTTGCCACAAGGCAACAATGATGCAGGTGAGGGTGATAATGCTGATGCTCCACCCTCTCCACATCCTGCTGATGATGGAAATCCATCATCTCCCAGTGTTGCTGCTGATGGTAATCCATCAGTTGCCACTGATGAGGGTCCTTCCATTGCTGCTGAAGCATCCAATGCTTCTCCTGACCAGCCTCCACCATCACCTAGTTCACCCAGGCCTCACACACCACCTATCTCTATTGCTCCTGATGAGCAAGTTCTTGAGATTGAAGAGACCCTTCAGTCTCTTGGTACACAAGTACCTTTACCTTTTGAACCTGAGATTACTAGCCTGCCCACACCTAGTCCTGAAAGAGAGCCTTTTATTGAAAGTATTCCTACATTTGAGCCTGTTTCTCCTGAAAGGCCCAATGATGCTCCCATTACCACTGAGCAATCTGCTGGTGGAGCTGAGGAGCCTATTACTCTCACAACTGTATATGAATTGCTTAACAGGAATAATAAAGAAGTTGCAGAGTTGAGAAAGGAGCTTGCAGATACCAAATCTTCTCTTGGTGCTGAAATTGAAGCTTTGAAAAATAAGGTTCAGGGGCTAGAAGCACAACTTGGGGAGAAAAGGAAAAGAAACTTGGTGGTTTCTTCTGATGAAGAACAAGAGGGGAGGCAAATGGATTCTCTTGGATTGTTGGCTGATGTGGCTCAAGTGGCTGGTGTTCCTTCTCCTAAAGCTGTTGAATCTTCAAAGCAAAAGAAGACTATTCAGTTTCAAAGAAAAAGTAGGAAACAATATTTGAACAAGGCATCCTTGGAGTCTCTTGGAGTACACAGTGCTGTTGTTAATGATCAAGTTGACAATGAGGTACCATTGGTGAATATTACCTCTGAAATAAGTCAAGAAGCTTCAGTGCCAGCACAATCTTTAGAAGATCCTTCAGTAGTATTTGTTGCTGGGAGAAATGTTGTATTGGACTCTCACATTGCTGGTTCCTCTGCTCAAGTTGAAGATTCTTCTCAACATGTTTATCCTGATGCATTTGCTGATGTTCCAATTGTGGATATCTCTCTTGATGATTCTTCTGATGAGATATCTCCAAGTGTTCCTGATGTGGATCTTTCTGGCAAGGGAAAAGATATTTTTATTGAGGAAGATCTTGGTCAAGATTGTGTGACTGACAAGGAAAGAGCTGAGCAGGCCAGAATGTTGCAAGAGTATGAAGATCAAATGAAAAGTAAGGCATTATTACAAAAGCTTACAGCTCAATTTACTTCAGATTTGCCTCCTGAAAGACAAAAAGAATTGGATGCACAATCAATCCATTTTACTGATGAGCAGTGGGATTCTTACACTATGCAAGCTGCTTCCAATCCTACTCTAGCTCAAAGTATTCTGGGAGCTGCTTTTGATAGAGATAATTTTGCTGCACAAATGGTGGCCCTTGGACAACAAAAGAAAAGGGATACAGGTGACAAAAGGAAAGCTATTACAGCTCAGAAGGCTAAAGCAAAAAGAGACAGACCACCTACTGAAGCACAGAAGAGGTCTTATATGAGGAATGTGGTTTACAATCAGAGTGTAGCTCTTTATACTTTTGGTTTGTCAAAGAAGCAAGTCTGGAATTTGCCTGTTTCTGAGCTGATAAGGTTGTATAATTTGATTATGAAGCAAATTAAACCAGCTTCTCAAGTGAAGAGGATTGCAGATGCTCTAGTTGCTCCTACTACCAAAAGACCAAAGATTGTTGAAGAAGTTGATACAACTGCTGGTGGTGTGCAAACTGCTGATATTGGGCAATCCACTGAAAAGTCTACCATCTGCTGATATACAGGGTGTGTCTTCCATTTCTACTGAGGAAGCATCTGCTAGTCAACCATCAGTTCTTCATGTTTCTTCTGAAGCTTCCCTCATAGTTGTTTCTTCTAACACTTCACAAATAGCTGCTGATCATGCTCCAAAGGAAAAGCAGAGTACAACTGAGATTCCTTCTTCTGTATCTACTGATCAAGGAAAATCATTTCTTTCCAACTATCGTGCAGTTCTGGCTAAGCAAGCTGAACAAGAAGCTGCTAAGGCTAAAAGAGCTAGGCAAGAGATGGACAAGTTGTATCATCAAGGTGTCTTTGCTTCTATTCCTTCTGATTCTACATCTTCTATTCCTACTNGTCTACCATCTGCTGATATACAGGGTGTGTCTTCCATTTCTACTGAGGAAGCATCTGCTAGTCAACCATCAGTTCTTCATGTTTCTTCTGAAGCTTCCCTCATAGCTGTTTCTTCTGACACTTCACAAATAGCTGCTGATCATGCTCCAAAGGAAAAGCAGAGTACAACTGAGATTCCTTCTTCTGTATCTACTGATCAAGGAAGATCATTTCTTTCCAACTATCGTGCAGTTCTGGCTAAGCAAGCTGAACAAGAAGCTGCTAAGGCTAAAAGAGCTAGGCAAGAGATGGACAAGTTGTATCATCAAGGTGTCTTTGCTTCTATTCCTTCTGATTCTACATCTTCTATTCCTACTGAAGATGTCTCTGGTGCATCTGAAAAGGTAGATCCTTCCTTTTCTATGGGAATATATGTGCCTGGTAGAAGAAAGAAAAGGATGTCCTATAGGAGACATATTGCTATTAGAAGATCTGTGAGATTATCTAGGAAGTCAACCTCTCAGAAGCCTAGATCTTCTAAGCATGTGGATATTAATGCTGATAATGCTACATTTATCAAGATGGGGTCTTCTACAACCTTTCCAGAGGATTCTTATAGTGTGTTGACAGATTGGAAGGTGACTAATGAACAGATCAACACTATTTATAGGCTTGACACATCTTCTATGGAGTTTACTTTCTTGAAATATATACTTCATTTGGTTGATAGGCAGGATCTGAATACTCTTTATGCCTTTGTTTCACATTATTATGCATCTCATAAACCACAAGGAGCAGGGTTGTACTTACTGGGAGATCTTCAAGTTTTGTTTGATTCTCAGTCCCCAAATGGTACAGGGTATTCTATCTAAAAGAATTCTCATAAGTGGAAGGTTGATACATGGAGATTTTATCCTTATCCTAATGTGCATGTTGTTGAGACCAAGTGTGGGATGAGAGTTTGTATGTTTTCTGATCAGCATTATCCTTTGTCACCTAAACTACTGAAAAGATTGCTGAGAAGGAGATTGGAAGTTCCACCTAATCCAGTGTCAAATGATCTTACTCATGCTGAACAGTTGATTGGGTTGATCAAGTCTCAGCTTATGCAACATCAGGCTTCTACTTGACTCTGGTATTCTATATTGTATATTTTATTTCATTTTCTTATTTTTCTTAATAAAAAAAACTAACTTTGTTGTACATTTGTTTTATGGTAATCAACTTACCATGATGTTGACTATTACATCCAAAAGTTGGCTAGTCCAAAGGGTACAGCTTTGGTAAAGACATGACAAATCTGTTGATAGCTGTAATAGTTTGCTCAAAACTATTGGGTACTCAACTCACCCATGCTTCACAGCTGAGAGTTGAATGGTTTTCAATTGACCATGGATTTTTCCATTTGGATTCCAAATAATTGACTAGCCCACAAGGATATGGCTTGTGGTAAAGGCTGTGGAAAACCATATTTGGTAATCAATTCACCAAGGTGATTTATTCAACCTAAGAATTGGCTAGTCCTGAGCAAATGGCTACAGGTAAATACATCTCAAATCCGTTTATAGTTGATGATTTACTAAAAATCATATGGTTATCAGTGTACCATAGTTCTTGAACTTAAACATTTGGCTACTCTAGTAGTGATGGCTATTGGTAAAGAGACATCAAATCCATTATTTTCAGTGATTCACCTCTCACAGGAGTTAACACACCTGGATGTGATGAGAATAGTATGAAACTAATAAGTTTTTGATGTACATTATGTCATTTGTTGCTGCAAAGATCTGGAGTATACAGTTTAGTCACTCATAGAGATGTGGATATTTTGATTATTTGCTGCTGATGTTTGATTTCAATCCTCTTATTCTGCTAATGTTAAGATCTATCAAGAATCTTGAACTTAACCAGGTCAAATTCAAGATTAGGGGAGGATTGTTGGGAATTATGCTAAGTAAGAATTCTGCTGATGCATTCTGCTGAAGAGCTGGAATCTGCTGAAGATAACTTTCTGCGGAAGAATAGTTTCTGCGTAGTGTGTTTCTGCGGACATAGATAAACCGCGTATTTTGTAATTTAGTTAGCATATGCATGAGTTTTATTAGGAGAAGATAATGCATATCTTTTATAGTTTATAGATTATACGTGTCTTGTGAAACGGTTTAGGGTTAGGGTTCCTTGTCTATAAAAGGAACATATTATTATATTTTATGTACGAGTTTGAAAAACAAGTTTTAGCTTTTATAAAAGATCCATAGAGGATAAAAGAGTTCTTAGTATTCTGTGTTATTACTTGTGTTTGTTTCCGCTTTAGAATACAAGTATTGGAGACTTTCTATTAGTATGTTTGTGATTACATAAATATTGCTAACGATTCACGAGTGCTCAAAGATCTATCAAGGTCTAAGTTTTAACAACCATGCATACCATGAATACCTAAGATACCATGCATGATATAAAGTGCTTGAACATTTATATCATATCATACCATGAATTCGCCCAGGAACTCGCCTAGAAACTCGCCCATGCATGAACTTTTTATAACCTAGTAACTTTTTATAACCTCACTCGCCCAGGAACTCGCCCATGCATGAACTTGCCGATATATACTCGCCCATGAACTCGCCCATGTATTCACCATTCGATTAATTCTGCATCATAAGAACCTCACTCGCCCAACAATTCGCCTAGGCCTCGCCCACCCCTCGCCCCTGGCTTCACTGTTCACCTAGGCCTCGCAAACCCCTCGCCCTGGCTCAAGCCTGCTTCATAGCTCGCCCACCAATTCGCCCATCACTCGCCCTGGCTCAAGCCTCGCCCACGACTCGCCCTACATTCCTTTTATACACATGTACGGTTAAAAACTAATGTAGTAATAGATCTAAGGGATAATATCTAAAAAGTTCATTTTGGATAATTTTGTGTGTGAGGTTTATATCCGTAAAGTAGTTGTATAAAAGGTTCATTTAAGTAATTTACTCTGGATAAAAGGTGTTGTTTTGAGCAAAATCTGTTTTAACCCGTTGGCCATTACCCATATGTCCATTTCACTACCACGACCTCTAATGTGCACTCTTAACATGGAACAATATATATTTCACATGTATTGCCAAGTTAACCCAAAAGTTAAAACATGAAACCATAAACATTAAAAAAAAAAGATGCCCAACCAACCTTTATGTACTAAGGAGGATGTTTGGGATTGCTTGTTAAAATTGTGTATCTCTTAGGGGTGTATAAATTCAAGGAATTTGTAAAGATTTTAGGACATCGGAAAAGCACTTTCTTGTCGTTTTACAAAGGGTTGTGTTAACCCAACGGGGTCTATGACCCAGCTAGGCCGAACCCTCCCTCTTAGGGANGCTGCTGATGTTTGATTTCAATCCTCTTATTCTGCTAATGTTAAGATCTATCAAGAATCTTGAACTTAACCAGGTCAAATTCAAGATTAAGGGAGGATTGTTGGGAATTATGCTAAGTAAGAATTCTGCTGATGGATTCTGCTAAAGAGCTGGAATCTGCTGAAGATAACTTTCTGCGGAAGAATAGTTTCTGCGTAGTGTGTTTCTGCGGACATAGATAAACCGCGTATTTTGTAATTTAGTTAGCATATGCATGAGTTTTATTAGGAGAAGATAATGCATATCTTTTATAGTTTATAGATTATACGTGTCTTGTGAAACGGTTTAGGGTTAGGGTTCCTTGTCTATAAAAGGAATATATTATTATATTTTATGTACGAGTTTGAAAAACAAGTTTTAGCTTTTATAAAAGATCCATAGAGGATAAAAGAGTTCTTAGTATTCTGTGTTATTACTTGTGTTTGTTTCCGCTTTAGAATACAAGTATTGGAGACTTTCTATTAGTATGTTTGTGATTACATAAATATTGCTAACGATTCACGAGTGCTCAAAGATCTATCAAGGTCTAAGTTTTAACAACCATGCATACCATGAATACCATGAATACCTAAGATACCATGCATGATATAAAGTGCTTGAACATTTATATCATATCATACCATGAATTCGCCCAGAAACTTGCCCATGCATGAACTTTTTATAACCTAGTAACTTTTTATAACCTCACTCGCCTAGGAACTCGCCCATGCATGAACTTGCCCATATATACTCGTCCATGAACTCGCCCATGTATTCACCATTCGAATTTGTAAAGATTTTAGGACATCGGAAAAGCACTTTCTTGTCGTTTTACAAAGGGTTGTGTTAACCCAACGGGGTCTATGACCCAGCTAGGCCGAACCCTCCCTCTTAGGGAGTACTTTTTTTCAGCTTTTGTCCCTTTTGTCCATTATGTCTTGTACTTTTTTTCTTTTTTTTTTATTTGTTTGTCCAAAAGTGCATATTGCACAAATGTTTGTCCATTTGTCCTATTTTTTCTTTTGCACATTTTTTTGGCCCAAGTGCAGTATTTGCACACAAACATAAGTAGAGAAAGATAGAGAATATCATCTTCATCATCAAGACATCAACTATTCAACAGGTTAAAACGAAAAAATAAAATCAAAAACGAGAATGGAAGGATTCAACGATCGAGTGGGTAAAGTATTCGATTGTCTATCATCATCTTCAAAAGCAGCAGCAAACTCTAATTTTCAAAAATTTAGGGGTTTTTCAAAATAATTATAGATCTGATCAATTCAACCACAAATATTTCAATTAACAAACGTTATTTGAAATATATCAACCAATTTTTGAAAACCCCCAAATTATTTTAGAAACCCTAATTTTTCATACGAGCCAAAAAAAATACGATCTAGAAATCAAGATTAATTGATAAATCTTTCAATTAAGAAAAGCTAATTGAAAGATATCAATCGGATTTTCAAAAACCCCAAAAATTACGAAACCCTAATTTTTCAAAAATTAGGCGTTTTATAAAAACCTTATAGATCTGATGAATTAATTGATAAATCTTTCAATTAACAAAGGTTTTTTTTTTTTTTTTTTTTTGGTTTTGGTGTTGGATTTTTTGTGTGGTGGATTTGTTAGGTGGTTTTGTGATTTTTTGGATCTGATATGTTTTTGGTTTGTGGTTTTGATCGATGTGATTGTTTTTGAATCTGTGTTTTTGTATAAGATTTTTTGGTGGTGGGATTTTTGCATTGTGATTTGTTTGTGTGTTTGGTGGATTTGTTTGTGTGTGTGTGTGGTGGATTTATCAATGGGTAAGGACAAACAAAAAGAAATAATAATAAAAAAGTACACCCTAGAAATAGCCCCCGTCCTTATATTGAAATAGGCCCCGTACTTATAACCCAGCCCTTTACAAAAGCGTACATGCATATGCATACATTAAACCAAATAATTAGATGAAAAAGACTTTTTTTTAAACATATAAAGGTGATATATATCATGTTATATTTCTACATGTTTACATGAACTATAGAAAGATACGGTAAAAGAAAATTGTACATCATATGATACTAGACGAGTACCCGTACATAGCAACGGAATTTTCTAGCGACAGATGTTTTAGTGATAAAAAATAGTTTGTGCTATAAACAAAAAATAATAAAAGTTTGAGGATCGATTTGGTTTGACACTAATCCTAGCGGTTCTTCTAATGGGTCTTGATGGTGGGGATGACTTACTCATTGTGAAAATGGTTTATTTTTAAGTTGAGAATCAGGGATTGTGATGGTAATGGTGTGATTTGGAAGTGTTCTAATATTGACTAATTTATAGAGGTGAAGAAGTGTTGAATAGAGTATTTGGATTTGATGTTCTACCATACAAATGTTGAGGTTTCTAATGATTTGAAGGTTGTCTAGTCATTGAAAGTCAATCCAATGAAAAATGGTGGAGTAAAAGAACCAAGATATGCACTAAATGCTATGTGACGATCATGTCCTAAAAGTTTGAATCAGCTGATCCACGGATCTCAAGGATCCTTTTTGAGGGATCCTTGCTTTATGTATGTGGGTTCCTTGGATTAGTTATGTTTAAATTTGATTTTTGGCGGGAATAGGTTTCCTATTGGTTCTAATGGATAAAGAGGATCCTAATGCACTTAATAAGTAATAAGGAACATGTTTATACCTACAATGAGTGAATAGAAGTAATGGTGGATGCTAAATTTCGAAATATTGAAAAATTTTCTGCAGGTACTAGCGGCACCCTGGAATTACACGGGCGGAACCAAAGTTTTGGTTCTGCCTGGTCCATTGGCTAAAATCTGGGTTACCCAGAAAAACCACTGGTGGAACCCTGCATTTGGTTCCGCCTGATCCGCCAGTACCCAAAAAGTAGACAGCGGAAATATTTGACTGTCGAAACGATTTTCAAATTTTTCGAAAACTCTTAAAACATAAACTTACACCTATATATGACTAGGAAATGTTAAAACGAATAAAGAAACATGCTTACCGATAGATTTTGACCGGGGGCTAGCGAATTTCACTATACTTAGTGAAATTTTCATAAACTTGAAAATTTGACAACATCCTAAATGTTGTCCACCTGCGTCATAGTTAGTTCATACATGTTTTAAACATAACATAGTATCCCTACAAACACATAAATCCATGAAACATAGTTAATACAACCAAATTGTTCAAAAGGCACCTAGTGCCAAACACTCCCTTATATCGCTCTCATTGGCGATCAATCTTCTTCTTGATCTTCCCAAGAAACCTCCCTAGACACTTGAACATCCCCTTAGTGTGCTTGAACTCCGCCGACTCATTTGGAATGCTTGGAAGTTGCGATAGGTATTCGAGAGGGGGAAGCCTAGAATTTGGCAAGGTTTCATCTTCACTTATTGATGATGATGATGATGAGGAAGTAGGAGGATGAGGACGCTTACCCGGTGCTTTGTAAACTCGCTTATCACTAAGAGGAACAAAGATATGTGGGATAGTAGGGTAATCAAGACGAAGACCACTTGGAGTTGGAGGAATTGGTGCAAATTGCCGGAAGAGACGAGTCAAGAGCATTCCATAAGGTAAATCGTTTGTGCCTTGGATTGGAATGTCGGCCATCCTTTTGGTTATGTAGTAAGCCAAGTTGAAGGGTGTCCGTGTTGACATGGAGTAGAACATATAGCAAAGATATAAGTTGATATGCTCCCTATTTCCTATGGTGCTTATCACATTGGCTCTAATCACTTCTTCAAACTTTTTTGAATTAAGGCTTAAGCTCATTGAGTTCCATTCCATATGGGTCCTTATCAACCTCATTTCCCGACCGAGTTCTTCTAGTGTTGGTGACCCTATCAAAGAGATGATTTCGAAGAACAACCTTTGACACAAGAGGAGTATCATAAGGATGGATGTGGTCATGGAGTGAGTCAAGGGTTGAGAGAGTGTCTATCAGAATAGATACAAGCACCATAGTTTGGAATTCCTAGAACTTAAGCAAAATCATCTAGAGAAATGTTGTAAAGGTGACCACTAATCCTAAATACAACCCCATAAGGCCATCGTCATTGGTGTGGAGCGAGATGGAAGCATAAAACTCGAGGATAAACCTAGGACAAATGGACTCATCAATGTCTAGGAGGTAATCAAAGTGGATTCCGGCTAGTTGCTCAGGAAGATTTGTTCCTTCTAGAAAGGAAGAGTCGATGGTCCTACCCTCGTGGACATAATGTTTTTCTAGAGCCTTAAAGATTTCAACTTGTTGAGGTGTAAGTCCTTTGGTTTTGTGATGTTTTGGTAGGTATTTAAGAGTATCCTTGTGGTCATAATGATTTACGGGAGGCATGATGATTCCTAAAAACACAAAGTATAGATTTTTAGACTAAGTTGACAAAAAATAAAATGTTGAAGTTCTAGTGTGTGCCTATATGCAAACAATGTGGAGGTGTGGTTATCTCGACTCCTTTTAATGCTAAAAACGTTTTAGTATGCAAATTTTGTATCTAAAATTTAGAGATAACCCAAACTCTCCTAATTCAATGTAGCTTCGTTTGAATGTACCTAAAAATACATATTTGTTATGTATCCCCTTTAGCATTCAAGAGACCTTATGCAAGTGAGTTTTTAAAACATATCGTTTTTATTTTGTATGAACAATGTGAGACGAAAAAATATTTGTCCTACTTTTGAGAAGTTATTTTTGCAAAAATTTTACAAGGGGTGTTTCTTAAATGTGATATTATCATACAAGATGCAATTCCTAACTATAGAAAACATGATTAGTTTTGATAAAAGCGAATGCTCTACATGAATTCTCAAGTTTAATGCATAACCCCAAGTTTTGGTTTAATGTGCATAAATAGAAATCCTAGACATAGATAAGAAGAGTAATTATAGATAGTATACTTACAGTGATGATTAAAGGGCACAATGGATGAGTGGAAGACAAAGATTTTGTGGGTGGTGGAGCAAGGTAGTGAATAGTAACTGATATTGAATAATTGTGGAGTGATAAGGATTGTTTTGTTTAATATAAAAAGAGAAAACATTTTGTAGGTTCGGCGGACCAGGAGGAACCCAAAAGAGAGATCTGCCCGCCTTGTCGCAAGGTTCCGCCGGGGCCTGCAGGAATTTTTTGTTTGGATTTGTTTAGGTTTTTGTGATTTTATTCTATTGTTTAAAACTATTTTGTGGGTTCCATAAGTCCTACTCCAAGTCTAAGAAGGTTAAATTGTTCACCTTTGAGAGGTTTTGTGAGAATATTGGCAATTTGTCTTCGGAGGATACTTTCTCAATTGAGATGTTTCCTTTTTGAACATTGTCGCGGAGGAAATGATGACGGATTTTAATATGCTTAGTACGAGCATGTTGGACGGGATTCTTGCTGAGGTCAATGGCTCCTTTGTTATCGCAAAAGATGGAGATGTCGTTAAGTTGAATTCCGTAGTCCACAAGTGCTTGCTTCATCCAAAGAGCTTGTTAACATGCTTTTCCGGCCGATACGTATTCGGCTTCGGTTGTTGAGATTGCGAGAGCCGTTTGTTTCTTAGAGAACCATGAGGTGAGACAATGTCCAACGAAAGTACAAATACCACTTGTGCTTTTTCTATCAAGATAGTCACCGGTATGATCCGAGTCGGCATACACTATGGTCTCTACTCCCGTTCCTTTGGGTTACCATAAACCTAAATGTGTAGTCCCTTTAATATATCTAAAGATCCGTTTAACGGCTTCAAGATGAATTGTTTTAGGATCTTCTTGAAATCGAGCACATAGACAAACACTAAACATAATCCCTGGGTCTACTAGCCGTGAGATAGAGTAGACTTCCTATCATACCTCTATATTTAGTGTTATCTACAGATACACTTTCCTCATCTTTGGTGAGTTTAGTTTCCGAGGACATAGGTGTTTTGATTGGTTTTGCATATTCAAGACTAAGTTTCTTAAGCATATCTTTTATGTATTTGGATTGATTAAAGAATATTCCATGTTCTAATTATTTGATTTGAAGTCCTAAGAAAAAGTTGAGTTCTCCCATCATACTCATTTCAAACTCATCATGCATGATTTTTGAGAAATCGTCACGTAATTCTTGAAAATTTGATCCGAATATGATGTCATCAACATAGATTTGGACAATGATAATATGAGAAACTTTCTTCTTAGTGAAGAGAGTATTATCAGCTAGGCCCATGGTGTACTTATGGTCAACTAGGAAAGTCTTAAGTCGATCATACCACACTTTTGGAGCTTGCTTAAGTCCGTATAAAGCCTTTTTAAGTTTGTAAACATGATTAGATTTTTCAAAGTCGGTGAACCCCGGAGGTTGAGCAACATAGACTTCTTCATTAATAAAACCGTTTAGAAAAGCACTTTTGACATCTAATTGAAATAGTTTAAAATCATGTGCGAATGCATATACAAGTAAGATCCTAACTGACTCAAGCCTAGCTACAGGAGCAAAAGTTTCAACGTAGTCAATGCCTTCTTGTTGATTATAACCTTGTGCTACTAGTCTAGCTTTGTTTCTTGACACAACACCATTTTCATCCATTTTATTTTGGAAGATCCATTTTGTTCCAATTATTGTTTGACTTTTTGGTTGAGGAACTAATGTCCAAACGTCATTTCTAACAAATTGATTTAATTCTTCTTGCATGGCTATACCCATGATTCATCTTTTACGGCTTCATTTATATTTTTAGGTTCCATGGTTGACACAAAACAAAAGAAGTTTCTTTCATTTTGGACTTTTTATCTTAGTGTTCTATCATTAAGTTTTCCTATGACACTATCTAATGGATGACTCTTAGACTCTTTGACATTAACAATTTCTTTGTTTAATAGTTCATCATCCTTGTCATTATCTATGTTTACTTGATTATCCACTGTTTGACTTTCAACTAAGTCATCATCTACCAAAGGTGATGTCTTAGAGGGAGGTGGACTTTCGTCGAATGTTACGTTCAACGATTCCTCGACTCTTAAGGTTTCTTTGTTCAAGACAATATAAGCTTTACTATTTTGTGAGTATCCAAGAAATACACCTTCATAAGACTTTGGGTCAAATTTGGTGAGATAGTCCTTGGTGTTAAGAATGAAGCATTTACTCCCAAACACTCTAAAATAACCTAATGTAGGCCTTTTACCTTTATATAATTCATAAGGAGTCTTGTTAAGAAATGGTCTAATTAGGAAACGGTTTAAAATTTAAGTTGATGTGTCAACGGCGTTAAACCAAAACTTTTGAGGGATGTTTTGTTCATTTAGCATTGTTCTACTCATCTCTTGAAGTGTCCGGTTTTTACGTTCTACTACACCGTTAGATTGAGGAGTACGTGGTGCCGAAAAGTTATGAGTTATACCATTTTATCACAAAGTTTCCAAATTGAAATTCATTGTCAAATTCACGACCGTGATCCGTTCTAATATACACAATCCAAGTTCCTACTTGATTTTGAATTTCTTACTTAAAATTTCAAATTGGTCAAAAGCTTCATTTTTACTTTTAAAAATTTTTGTCCAAGTGAATCTTGAGTAATCATCCACTACTACCAAAATGTAGAAGTTACTTCCATAACTTTATATAGCGGATGGACCGAACAAATCCATATGCAATAGTTCTATACACCTAGATGTAGATACCATATTTTTAGCCTTATGGTTACTATGCACTTGTTTACCAATTTTGCAAGCATCAAAAGTGTTGGTCATATTTCAACTTGGGTAGGTTTCTAACTAAGTCTTTGGAGGAGAGACTTTGGAAAAGTCTCATATTAGCGTGTCCTAAACGTCTATGCCACAAAGTTGAAGATTCATCTAATGAAGTGAGGCAAAGTTTATCTCTAGATGATTGATCCATTTTCATGACATATACATTGTTCTTAAGGACACCTTTTGCTATGGTAATACCATCTTTAAGTATTTTACTTCCATTTTCACTGAAAAGGACGTTATACTTTTTACGGCAAAGTTGACTAATACTAAGGAGATTAAAACCTAAGTTATCAACATGAGCTACATCATCTATAGAAAGAGAGTCATGAGAAATTGTACCTTTTCCAATGATTTTGCTTTTAACCTTGCTATCAAACGTAACATTACCACCATCATATGCTTGATAGGTTGAGAAGAGGCTTTTGTTCCCCGTCATATGCCTTGAGCAACCACTATCTTTGATCCATTCACCATGTTCCAAACAAACTTTCAAGCATACCTCATTTGAGTCTTAAGCCATGAGAGCAATCTCGTCATTCTTTGGCTCCTCGTCATCACTTTCGCTATCACTCCAAGCACCACTTACAAAAGCACTTTGAGGTTTACTTTTGGGTGGCTTTGGACATTCTCCTATGAGATGACTTGTGTCTCCACACCTAAAACACTTTCTTTCGCCTTTTCCTTTCTTATCATCTTTATCTTTTCGGAAGGCTTTCTTGTCATCTCTAGGTTGCCTTACAAACTTTCCTCATCTTCTAAAGAACTACTTGGAGTCTCTAACGGCCATGGCATATTCTTCATCATCACTATCCGAACTAGATTCTTCATCATTACTTGATTGAACACTAGCCTTCAAATCAATGGACTTGAACTTTTCTTTCTTGCCTTTAACTATTCCCGAATCCTTTTCCATAACCATTTCATGAAATTTGAGGTTTCCAATTAGCTCATCAAGTGACATACTTGAAAGATCTTTAGATTCTTCAATCACAATCACTTTGGCTCTCCACTTCGGATGGAGTGCTCTAAGGAATTTCCTGACAAAATTCTTGCTACAAAAAGATTCATAAAGTGCTTTAAGTGAAGTAATAATAGTGTTAAACCTAGCAAATGCACAATCAATAATTTCATCTTCAGGAATAGAAAATTGTTCATATTGTTGAATAAGAAGATCAATTTTATTATCTTTTACTTGTGAATTTCCTTGATGAGTAATGATGCGCGTGATGTGTCGTTGCGGTTTAGCAGTGTTAATGCCTACTCAAGTTTTACATTTATATTTAGCCGACTTATCAATAACACACACACTTAACGAGCAGTGTATGTAGGATACTAAATATCTTGTAACACGTATGGAGTTGTGTTTATGGATCAAACATAAAGAAAACTAGAATAGATTTAGAGAGAGAAGTTAGAGAGAGAAAGTAGAAGAGAAGTTGGGAATTTCCATTATTGAACCAAGTGATGCTGCACATGATGAAGAAGCAGAAAATGAACCAACTTCTGAGCCACTGGTTGACAAGCGAAAACTCAAAAGTATCATCATCGACACCAGGGCTGAAAAGAAGCAGGAGGAGAAAGAACTCAGGGAAGCTATGCTTCTAAATCTTCAACATCCACAACCTCATCAAACACC
>LBNU01009312.1:4149-39713 GCA_014162995.1 Artemisia annua | reverse complement strand
ATAAATTATGAGAAGGTCCAACCCTCTCCAAGGGTGGAGAGGGCTATATATACTTACACTTACTAGTTGCCTCTACTAGGCTGTGGATCGAGCTGACAGTGGGTAAAGACCAGACTCGACTCCACAAATATTAACTAATACTAATCTACGTACTAACTACTATTATAAATACTATTAACTCTACGAGCTACATAGATGCTAAATAGATACTTGGGGTGACCGAGTCTTCATAAATAAAAACGTATTCCTAACAATCTCCCCCTAAGGGAGGTCACCCCAGAAATACGTATGTTAAACTTTGAAGTCCAGCATCTAAATCTTTGTCGTTGTCTTTGTAGCTCTTAGCCTTTTGATTCTTCATTGAAATGAACTTCGTACTTTCAGCAGCGGACTCAAGATTACTTGCTTGATGTATAGGATGATCTTTGACATTGCTTCTTGTTCATGTTGGGAATTATATTTATTGATTTGATGATACAAAACAAGAAGAATGAAACATGAAGGGTTTAAAGTGACAAGATGGGAAACTACAAAAAGATGGAGGATTTGGAAGATTCTAGAAGAATATTTAGTTTCCTAGTTGTATTATGATTCCTCTTGTAAACCCTAGATGTCTCTAGTATATAAAGAGACATAGGGTCATTAGTTTCATTGTACGTACAAGATGTAAACATCAAAGGTGTGTGTGTGTGGGAACCTAGGCGTAGGGATTTGGGAAAACGCCTAGGGTTTAGTTGTTTAGTTGGTTAGTCAGCCTCAAGGTCGTTCTACCTTGATCAAGTAGGATTGGGGCTGTAAATTATTAAGTGTTAGAGATTATGAATGTAAAACCTTGTTCATAATAATGATTGATTCTATGTTTGAATATTCCGCCTTCATTATTATGCGTTCCTAGATATAATTAATATTAGACCTCGTCTAAGAGTCTTAAATGATCCAAGAAACTATTTTTGACCACGGTTTTAGTTTCTACATGTGGTATCAGAGCCTGGGGCTCTTGATATCTAGGGATTACAAGGTTTGAATGTCGAAGAATAGCAGCTTTAATAAAGGGTTCTCTATGGTTTTATTGTCGACTTTTGGAATGAAGAAAACAACGAAGAAAACAACTGCTATTGAATATTAAATTGACGAACTTTGGGAATAATGAAAAACGTCCACTGTTTGGATCTCATTAATTGTCGAAGTAATCCGATTGGTTGATATATATTGCATTTGAACTTTGTACGCAATATAAAGATTATTTAGGATTTAATATTGTTTTGCACGTGATGAGAAAAATTTGAGATTGGTGTATATTATGATAATGGGACGGTGGAATTGCAACTTTTGATTCGGTTTAATTCTTAAACCTCGTACATCTTTTATTAATGATCGAGATTGGTTGCTGCTGCTGTTTGGTCAATTTAATGAATCGCAATAATGAAAGTGATTGGTGGTCGAGTAGGAGTATCTCGTACTACTTGTATTGTAGATCTGGTTTGTCGTGTTTAGCAGCAGATTGGGTTCTTCTGATTGGTCGAATTTCACATGCATATGGAATACTGATATTCACCTGAAGGTATCGATGAAATATTTCATTGTTTGTAGGGCAGGATGTAATTGATTTTGGTTGGAGCAGTGAATTGTCGAATTGAAAATTTTAGTACTGATCCATTGATCTAAAGTACTGTTGCTCTTTATTTCAAAGTACTGCTCCATTATTGTCCAAAGTACTGCTGCGTATATTGTTCAAAGTACTGCTCCACTTCTTTCAAAATACTGCTTCTCGTTTTATCAAAATACTGCTCCATGGTTCAATATGATCTTTATGGTTCAATATATATGCATGGTTTACGAGAAGTAAGGGGAAGTACATATGATCGAGATAAATTTGATTGGTTTTGGATTACACACACAGAAGGATATTTGTTACACACACAGAGGAAGAAGTTTTGTTCTTACAGATTAAAGGCTCGTTCCTTTGGATTAATTGATTACGAAGAAGGTTGAATATCATTTATTTGATGTTGTAGTTGAGTTTCACAGGTGCGTGTTCTTATCATATCTCAAAGTTTGAGACACTTTGGAGATAACTTGTTTGTGCGTTAAAGAAGTGACAAAGACTTGATAAATCTAGCCAAAGAGTGTGATTTTTCTTATGATGCTCTATGCACACATTGGCTATCACTTAAAGGACTTACATTGTAGTGCTCAGTGTCTCACATAGGATGAGGATTTTGTCAAGAGGTTGCGGTCTACTTATACTATTGGAGCTCTGGTATGAGTTTGGAGTCACGTGGATAGTACAAGATATAAGGCACAAGTTTGGGTTGTTCTACTTCTTCATCAAATTCGTTATACTCGGTTTTCTTCATCAGTAATCATTACAAGGAGCTTACAGATTTGAAGAATCATGAAGATGGTTAACACATTGATTTCAGGGGAAGCATATTATGATGTGTTTTAATCATTTGACAATCATGCATCACTCAAGGGGAAGTTTTGTCTACGTTCTCTATTTGTTGATAACAAAAAGGGGAAGAAATACTAGAGTGGCATAGCATGATTTTAGAGGAAGACAAGATTGTTTCATTCATGGCGAGATTTAATTATCTCAATTTCTCTACTTCGTCTAGGGAGGTTCGTACAAGATTCATGGTTGTTTTGTCATCATCAAATAGGGGAAGATTGTTGGGAATCATATTTATTGATTTGATGATACAAAACAAGAAGAATAAAACATGAAGGGTTTAAAGTGACAAGATGGGAAACTACAAAAAGATGGAGGATTTGGAAGATTCTAGAAGAATATTTAGTTTCCTAATTGTATTATGATTCCTCTTGTAAACCCTAGATGTCTCTAGTATATAAAGAGACATAGGGTCATTAGTTTAATAGTACGTACAAGATGTAAACATCTAAGGTGTGTGTGTGTGGGAACGTAGGCGTAGGGATTTGGGAAACGGTTTAGTTAGAGTTAGTTGGTTAGTCAGCCTCAAGGTCGTTCTACCTTGATCAAGTAGGATTAGGGCTGTAAATTATTAAGTGTTAGAGATTATGAATGTAAAACCTTGTTCATAATAATGATTGATTCTATGTTTGAATATTCCACCTTCATTATTATGCGTTCCTAGATATAATTAATATTAGACCTCGTCTAAGAGTCTTAAACGATCCAAGAAACTATTTTTGACCACGGTTTTAGTTTCTACAGTTCATCATCCAAATAAGTAGCTTTAAGTCATCTTTGAGAGGAAGTGTCTCTTTATGATGTTGTGATTGTCTTTGTGTTGTCATGCTCACACTTTTTTGGATCATGATCTTCTGCATCAGAGTTGTGGAAGCATAGTTGAAGCCTATTCCATGATCATGATTTCTTTGAATTTGATGATGTTGAAGTGTGAGCATGAGGTGATGAATCGGCATCTTTTCAGCAATCAGCAGCAATCGTCAACTTCTTTGTCTCTGGTGGGAATACGCCTTTCCAACATGCCCATACATCTTTGTTGAGTGAATTTCCATGGTTGAATAGTTCTGACGGCTCCTTTTAGATGTCGGTATGAGCATGTGGAACTAGAGTGATGGTGGTGAAAATGATAAGTTTGGTATGTTGAGCTGCATAAAACTTGGTTAGTAATAAACATACCAACACTTACAAGTTTGGACTTCGAGATCGTCAACAGCATAGTGTAAAGACTTTCTCTAATCCTTACCAAGGCCGTTCTTAATCGGATGCCCCCGAGAGGGCTTTCACTGACATACCGAACTACACCAACGATTAGGTGAGTTGCTGGAGATCACCCCACGACTGTAGACCTTTTGGAACACCACCGCGAACACTAAGTGTAATCCACAAGAGATTACCGAAGTGACCTGCTGTCAGGGCTGTTTGATGTTGACCCTGGCAGGAGTTTCCACTCAATCATTGGGAAATACATATGTATATTCCCTCATAAGTGTTCTTGGCAGATTGCTAAGATCTACGTAGGACTCAAAATGTTACACCTGGTGTCCTTAATGTTGAAAAACCAGTGTAGAAGTATCAAGTGTTCCTATGAGATCTTTTGATGCATCTCTTGGCTCTAGACTCAATAAGTGCAATTTGGTTATCCTATGCAGAGACTAGGGAGGGGTCTCCTGTTTCAATATCAACTAGCTCTAAGAGACAAGTTGATAGATTACACCGGTTCCCCGTGAGAATGAAATAAGCTCTTTTAAGAGAACTTGAGTGGCTGGAAGGTTTAGTGCAGTGCGTCACTGGGTCCATGACGTCTTTTCTTCAATACCGATGTTACCTTAGTAACAATCAGTAGCATATGAATTGAACCCGGTTCCTGCCCTAAGGTTGAATAATTGGAGGGCTATTTCTTTTCACCCTTTCTCATTTCATTTCTTTTTAATTCTTCAACCCCTTCAGTGCTTACCGAGACTTCATTACTAGAACCTTGTTGGGTTTGTTCCAGTCCTAGCTCAATCTCAGTCGGCACTCTTCCCTTTCTCACTTTTCTCCTTTTTTTTTGCAATCATTCCAAAGGACTTCTAATCTATCTATTGGATTGTCCCTGGGAAGATACCTCCGGTTCTGGTGGATCATGGGAGCATATACCTAACCTTACCATCCTTATAACTCCATGCATTAAATTAAAGTGGTCGTTTTTTGGTATCTTTCCACAATTGCCATATAACCAAATAATTGAAAATTCTCTCAAAGTGTTTATGATTAAGAAACACATTTTTTAACACTATGAGAGTTTTGTAACTTTTCAAATGCTCCCCCTTAACATGTGCTCATTGGTTTTAGATAGAAATTTGCACATGTCGGGGTGAGTCGCACTTTTGAATTGATCTACTCTTAATAGACATATACCTTAGGGACACGTTTACGTTGCTTAGTTAAAGGGATCCATTATCAGCTTTTAGGTGATAACTAGCCCTAACAACTAACTTGAAGTTGTTAACATTCCTTAAAAAGGAAGTTAGACCCGTCAAAGTATACATCTAAGAAGAGCTTCTCGAATCGGTACTTTCTACTTGGATACATCCTTTCGAATTCTAACATTTGTGTTTCGTCAATTCATGAGTCAAATCTGAGTCATAATCAATTCACGGTTTCTACATGTAGTTGTGAAAACACGCGAGAGACTCTTAGCCACTTGCTCCCCCTCAATATGTGCACATGGATTGATTCAATTTGAAAGTTTTTAAAACTTTAGCACATACGGGAGAGCGTACATTTGAGATCATTTATTCACTTGCTCCCCCTCAATATGTGCTTTGATTAAAATTCAAAAACTTCAAAAATTTTAGCACATACGGGAGAGCGAACCTTTGAGTCCAAAAACATCACGTTTAAAATCAGATTTTCATATTTAAATCACATTCTCTCCCCCGATCAAAAAATTTCAAATCTTTTGAGATTTTGTGATCCCAATTGATTTAAATGATTTTAGAAGAAAATTGGGAGAAAATGTGATAAAATTTTACCATTTACTGATTTTGAGACACTTTTTCACTTCTGCTGGTGCAAAAAGTTTTCAAAGGTGCAGAAATTTTGAGCAAATACGCTCCCCCTCAATTAATGACCCGTTTTCAATTTAACGTGTTGTGGTCATTAAGTTGAGCGGCAAGGTATTTGTGAAAATTTAAGTCCTATAGCCACCTTGTAAACCACAAAAACTCTCTTGAAGAATCATAAAGAGAGAGATTTTGGGATGAAAGAAGACTTCTCTTCTTTTACTAGAAGTGATGCACTGAAATGTACATCATTTCAGAGATGCATGGATGTAAAGTAATCCATGCCCGGATGAACTTCATCCGTTGTTAGGAACAACCGTCTTTAAGGCGATGTGTTTTCCTCATTATGAAACACGGGTTGCTATCTGAAGTAATAGCAAGCCGATAAGACATGTTTTACCTGGTTAATATAACTCCTGCTCGAGCTTCACTTAAAGTCCTATGCCATCAATGAATGGCATTCATAGAAGTTTAAGATGTTATCGATAAACAGAAGGCATGCCTAGGATGGAGCTATTTTTGTATTTTATGTTTTTCAGATTTTTATGGTTTTTCTAGGTTTTATATTTTTGTATTTTTCTTTTGATTTAAAAGAATATGTACAAGGATATGTGAAGTGAATCCATTACTCGTCATCTTCCTCCTGAAGACTTTTGAGTGACTCAGGAGAGATACTCTTCATTCCAAGACGCGGGAGAATGAATTGAAACCGTTCTCTGGGAAGTGCCTTAGTGAAGATGTCAGCCAGCTGAAATTCTGTCCTCACAAAGTAAAGTTCCACAATTCCCTTTTCCACTTGTTCCCTGATGAAATGATGTCGAATATCAATATGCTTCGATCTTGAGTGTTGGACGTTATTGCAGCAAAGAGCAATTGCACTTTTGTTGTCACAGTATATTGGAATTTTGTTGTGCACAATGCCATAGTCAGATAATTGTGATCTCATCCAAAGGATTTGAGCACAGCAAGATGACATGGCAATGTATTCAGCCTCAGTGGAGGAAATCAACGTACTCATTTGCTTCTTTGATGACCAGCTAACCAGCTTATCTCCTAGAAATTGAGCACCACCTGAAGTACTTCGACGAGTATCTTGACACTCCGCATGATCAGCATCAGAATAGGCTGTGAGAGCCATAGCAGTGTCTTTAGGATACCAAAGGCCCATGTGAATCATCCCATAATGGTACCTGAAGACCCTTTTGACTGCTTCTAAGTGCTTCTTTGTGGGTTTGGATTGATAACGAGCACACATGCAAACAGCAAATAGAAGATCTGGCCTGCTAGCGGTGAGGTACATTAATGATCCAATCATGCTACGGTACTTTGTTTGGTCAACTGGAGCCCCTTCAACATCCTCATCCAGTTTTGACCTCTCTGCCATTGGGGTGTTAACAGAATCACATGACTCAAATCCAAATTTCTTCAAGATTTCAGTTGCATACTTGGATTGATTGATGAAGATACCATGGGGATTCTGAGAAATTTGTAACCCTAAGAAAAATGACATTTGCCTCATCATGGACATTTGGAATTCTGTACTCATCTCTTGTGAAAACCGATCACTTTCCAATGGATCTGAAGAAGCGAAGATAATGTCATCCACATATATCTGAACGTGGAGTAGATGCTTGCCCGATTTTCTGGTGAATAATGTAGGATCAACCACACCCTTGGTGAATTTGTTGGCTAGAAGGAATTTGGATAGAGTATCGTACCATGCTCTGGGTGCCTGTTTAAGTCCATAAAGTGCCTTCTTTAAGCGATAGACATGATTAGGGCGTTCAGGATCAACAAACCCTTCTGGTTGACTTACATATACCACCTCCTTTAGGTGTCCATTAAGAAATGCAGTCTTCACATCCATTTGGTAGACAATCATATTCTGACTAGCTGCATTGGCAAGAAAGATTCTGATGGCCTTGATTCTAGCTACTGGTGCGAATGATTCTTCAAAGTCAATGCCTTCTTCTTGTCTGTATCCTTTGGCCACTAGCCGAACCTTGTTTTTCAGAACTTCACCATATTCGTCAAGCTTTACTTTGAAGATCCACTTGAGAGCGATAATCATAGCACAGTCGGGAGGAGGTACTAATTCCCAAACATCAAGTCTGTCAAATTCATGGATTTCATCTTGCATTGCCGTGAACCAGGATGCCTTAGTCAAAGCTTCTTTAAAGTCCCTCGGTTCGGTTTTAGACAGTATGGAGCTGACGAAGCACCACAAGGCATCTGTGGCAAGTTGTCTACGTGTGGATACGGGGCAAGATGGATTGCCAATGATGTTGTCAATTGGGTGATCGTTTGTCCATTTTCTGATATGCTCATGAAGTTGATGACTGAGGACTGATGTAGCAGTATTGGAATCTTCCGAAGAGGTTGCCACATTGGATGGATTAGGGGCAAATATGTTGACAAAACGTTCATCAGGTGGTTGAGCAAAGGGATTCACTTCAAAAGAATTATCAGATGCGGCTCCTTGAGGAAATTAAGAAGGTTGATCAGTGTGAGTGGTTGAGTATGACTGAATGATGGAGCATTTTGACTAAGAGAGATGGAAGTGGAAGGCCCATTTGTAGGTTGAGGTGCATCATTAGGAGCAGCATCAGGACCTATGACTTGTGGTTCAGGTTCGACCATCTGTTGAGGTTCAAAATACTCATCATACATTGGATCAAATAACTTCTTCAAGTCCTCACTAGTAGGTGGTACATAAGGAGCATCAGTGGTGGAGGAATGTACAAGTCCCGAACTAATTGGTCCAGGAGTCAAAAGATTAGTTGCGGGTCCAGAACTGGAGTATTCAGGAGCCGTTTGCTCGGACAGCTCATCAAACGTGACATGGATAGTATCCATGATTTGTCGGGACCTTTTGTTGTAGATTCGATAACCCTTCTTGTTTGGTGCGTAGCCAACAAAAATTCCAATATCAGCTTTTGCCTTGAGCTTTCCCAAGTCTTCACTATCGTTGCTTGGGTAACATAGTGCACAAAAACACGAAGAAATGAAAGATCAGGTTTTCTCTCGTGCACTAGCTCATAAGGGGTTTTTCTGTGAAGAGGATTGATGTGCGTTTAGCAACCATGTTTTAAAATTTATAGAAACAAGAATTACCGGTTAACTAGGAACACATTCGGGCAAGTATACCCTAGTCAATTGTAGTATAGGAATTGGTAAATCAAGATCGTCCCAAGAGACTTGGTTGCACTCAAGTGTTGTTTGTTTGTTTAAGCAAGTAACAAGTTGGTGGTTATGATTGTCACGGATCAAACCACAAGAAAAGCAATATTAGAACATTCACACAAAGAACATACATGTTTGGATAAATGATTACATGGATATTAGGATGTTTAGTTTGGAAAACATATTATCAAAGGTAATCCTTTCGGCCAAAATAACCAATAATAATTTAATGTTTTATAAATCAAATATGCATAAGCCTCAATCAAATGGTTATGTCATGAGCCTCATACCTAAACCAAAACAAACAAAGAGTTCTTTCGACACATAATTTTGATGTCATTAATTTGTTAAGTACCATTTACTTGAAAGATGATGAAAACACATATTCAAAAGATGTCTTTCGACCGATAATCCAAATTAAACCTTTACATGTTATGTTTATTAAGTTTCTTATACAATCGTCACAAAGTATAAGATCAAAACCATTCGTCGACTAATGAATTGAAATCAACCACTATTGAGAATCCTTTCGATTATAGACTCAACAATGATTAATCAAAATAATAAACAAGACAAGTTCCAATTTAACCAAATATGATGTCTTCATCATAAACCAAACAAACACTAATTGTATCCAAACATCCCTTTATCACAAGTTATCATATGAATCAAACAAGTATTAAGACAAAATCATTATTAGAACACATCACATGAAACAACAAGAACCAAACATGAGATATAAAATTCAACATCTTAAAAGTAACAAGAGTTTACCCAAGGTATCAATTACAATAGGTAAATTAGAGCAACCTTCAAACCTCCAATCAACTACAACATCTAACCAAACTAGAGAATCGCTCCAATACATCTTGGTGATACGTCCTCCATGAACGGCAGAGGTTTATGGTCTTTTGGGTGAGTGATGAGACGAAAAGTGTACCCGTTTTAGGGGGTCATTTAAGCCCTAATTCGAGTAAATGTGATCAAATAATGCCCTAAATCGTTCCTTTTGTCATTTTAGGTGCTTTTGAGAAGAATTCTGGAAAACATGCATATTTGAACGTTTTTGGAGCATAAAAGTGAAGAAAACAACAAAGTCTCAAAAGAAGCTGGATTTCCTACCTGACGGCGTCAGAGTCATAAGGTGACGCCGTCAGCCAACATTGACAAAGGAGTAAAATCAGATTACACTAGACGCCCTATGAAGAAAACAAGATGTTTACACCTGACGGCGTCAGGTGTTAAATGGAGTAAGCCGTCAGGTGTAATGCTAAAGAGTGACGGCCCAGAGTGCATTAAAGGGTACGGCGTCAGAAGTAGATCTAGGCCATCCGAGAACCCTAGTGGCGGCAAGCTGACGGCGTCAGACCCTATAACCTGACGCCGTCAGAATGTATTTTCTATATATATTTTTCTATTTTTCCTTCATTAGTGTGGAACTTTTGGTGCAACTTAGGGCAAAACACTAAAGACGATTTTAGCTGTAATTTCAAGGGCTTTTCACCCTTGAACCCTTCATGTTCAATTAAAGATAAGTCCTCACTTAAATTAATCAATATGTCTATGTGTTGGTTAATCATATCTTATGCTTGTCTTTCAATTAACATGCTAGGCTAGATTCTTCTTGTGTTTGCTTAGATCTAATGAAACCTAACTATTAATTATTGGTTGATTGGTGTGTTATTACTTGTTTGGGTGAATGTTTCATCAATGTTAGGCTTAAGAAAACTGGCGATGCTCCTATATGGTAATACGCTTGAATGTCTTAAGAAACATGTAACCAAGGCATACTAGATTATTAAGGTAGTATTTAACGCATGAGCCACTGTTTACAATCCCTATGATTATGTGTACGCATGGTCGTAGGAGGAGATAAGAGCTCATAGAATTTGGGAAATATGTATGCCACTCCATGAATTGTTAAGGAATACACCCGTCATCCACGCAATTAATACACACACCAATTAACCGGTAAAAGATAGTTAGGGTGTAAGGAAGTCTAAGTAAACACATTTGTCTCCATATAAGTTTTCACAACCACAATAGTTTTAGTTATTTTATTTTTATTTGCAATTGTAGTTCTTTGGGTTAGTTGACTAGCAACTAATTCCGCCCACTCCTTCAAAACCGAGATTTTACTTGCTTTCTAAAAAATATAAAAATACAAAAATAATCTTCCTTCACCCTTAGACCTTTTAGAGTAGCTTTTCTAACCTAACGAACACTATTCCCTGTGAGAGAACGATCAATCCCCCGTACTTACCACTACACTATACTACACCGACCAGGTACACTGCCTGGAGGGATTGCAAGCTTCTCGAGATCCCTCGAGAGGTAAAGCCTGTTGCGTGGTTGCAATCCCACGTCATTAGTGAGATAAGGTGGTGACAAGTCTTCCTTTAGGGTGGAGGCTAGAAATGCACTTGGTGAAAATTCATCCTTTAGGGTGGAGGCTCGATATTCACCATGGTAAGTTGGTAACAATTCTTCCTTTAAGGTGGAGGCTGGAATTGCACCTTTGTTTTGGTGGAAATTCGTCCTTGAGGGTGGAGGCTCGAATTGCACACTGAAAACCAAGCCAAGATGGTCTTACATATGGGTAGAAGCCACCCTTAGCCTCCAAGCAAGTAACTTGGGCACTAAGTGTCATAAAATAGCAATAAATGGAGTTATTATGGAGACATGATCGGACTTGGGGCTTAATGGAACCTTAATTGAGCACTAAAAATGACTTGGGGAGGTCAGAATCATCCATCCGTTCGGTTACGGGACCATGCCGATCGGATGGATGAGACATTTTGATCCATCCGATCGTTAATCCATCCATCCGATAGGATGGATGCATTTTGGTAGAAAACCATAAACATCAAAGTTGTAGATCTTTCTCTTAGCTTTCCGTGGCCGCTTGCATCAACTAAATTGGAGTTCGTATGCTCAACTTATGGCCAAAATGGTGAAGGTGTGTTGGGAAGAACAAGACTTCCAATATTTCTTCGTTTTAGCTTCTTTCCTTCGTTTCATTTCTCATTTTCCTTCTTGTACTTTATTCTTGAGTCTTTGGAGTGACAACTTCATGACTTTTATCTTCTCGAATATACTCCAATAGACTTTCATTTGTCGGGAATTCTTCGTACATGCATAAATCTTCGTTTATTGATCGTTTTTACGTCTTTTTCATCATTTTCCTGTTCTTGGCTATATTTGCATGCATAAACACTTTTCCACGATTAAGTAAAAAATATATACAAATATGACCAATTTCCATGCGTAAAACAAACAATAACGCGACTAAAAACATGTTAACTTTTAGCGTTATCAAATCCCCCACACTTGAACTTTGCTTGCCCTCAAGCAAATCTAAGAAAAGAAAAATTAAAATGCATAACTAAATGACAAAATGAGAAAAAAAAATTGAAAATTCTATGAAAATCTAGAAAATATCGAAAAATCTTTTTTTTTTAACACAACCTTCAAACGTCCTGGGAATGGGATAGGTGAAACATACGGTTTGACAATAGGTAAATCACGAGGAACCGACTCCATGTTGACTTCCTTGATCTTTCCCATTAGTGCATTGACCTTTTGTCCCTTCTTCTTTTTATTTTCCAGAAGGTTTGGCTTACTTTTTCAATCGTTGCTTCTATCCTAGCATCGAGCTTCTTTAAGTTCAAGTCCGAGGTTACTTTGAACTTCCTAATCCATTCACGGCGTGATTCATTCTTCTTCCTTGATTCTTCAATATATTTGTTGATGTTTTCCTCCAAGGCTTCCACATCGATCTGCTCAAATGCTTTGCATTCCTCATGAAGAGAATGCTCATGTATAGCATGAATGCTTTCCTTAACCTCCTTTATATCACACCTAAGCCCAGCAATCTTTTTGGTTATGTCACCAATGTCATCCAGGCTATTTCCATTTTCCATCCAAGTGGTTGCTCCATCATACCAATTTTGTGAATGGTTTTCCATCATTTGTATTGAGCTAAGGGCTTGTGCTGGTGTGGTATGTGATAATTCACATACCTTTTCATGGCCAAAACCGACCCAAAATAGAATAATTGTGCTAACAAATGCCAAAGAATATATGTTTTTATGTTTGTGACTGTGCAGGTACGGATATTTCGCAAAATGGACAAAAAATCACAACAAACCCGGAAAAACAAGCACGAGAATGGAATGAGTGTAGAATAGCCGAGGCCGGGGAAGCATTTTTCAAGTCCGGATCAATAAAGGAGCTAAATTTGTCAAGACTAGTCCTTGAAGATTCATCATTTGCCACAAATAGCCCCTGGGATAATTTTACAGAGCTGGTTCTTGAATTTTGGGAATTGGCAAAAATCATGCCTAAACCTTAAACCTAATCTAAATTATATCCTATGCTTAACTAGCCTTTTATTACTAAAACCCATCAAATAAAACAAACCCAAAACAAATCATAAACCCACCAAGCCCATCTTCCATTTAGTAAACACTCGAGCCCAATACTTTTCCCACACACCCGGATCCTAACTAAACTCGGTCCACACAAACCAAATTATAATAAAAATATTCACCCGCGCCAAGTTTACCCCCTTTTACCAGCCATGAAGAACCCTAATTCCCATTTACCTTCAATTAACCCAATTCAACCTCGTATTAAGGGCTTAATTGTCAATTCCCACAATCCCTAGCTAAAGAAGGCCACGTGGGGGCTATTGATAGGTCTGAACGCGTCACCTCCTCAATCCCAGGGCTGTGATTGGTCCAAATGAGTCACAAGGGATCTAGCAGTGAATATTCTTAGAAGATTCCACTTCCAGAACTTTCAGAAGACGCTCCTCACTCAGCTATAAATAGAGGACGATATGAGCTCATTTGGCAAGTAGGATTATGTATTGTTATGCTGCTAGAATGGTGTTAGGATTTAGTTTAGCTTAAAATTCCTTGTAATCTCATAGTTCAGATTGTAATTTTAGCTTTAATAAATAAAAGTGTTAGTTCATTTTCACTTTAAATCTGTTTTCTTCAATTGCTTTTAGTTTCATTTAGTTTCTTTATAAATCTGATAAGCTGATCAACGTTTCAAATAAACTTCCAATAACCTCATTCTAGTTCTCATAAACTTTCTTTTCATTATTGTTTTCACTTTTATTAAGATACATAAAAATTAGGAAAATATAAAAAATAAAAAATAATGTTTCAATTTTCTTAAATCAGCTTGCACTCAAGCTTATTGAAGTTTAGATAATCTCAAACTAGCTTTTGAGCTCTTGTTAGACTATTGTTTTAGCTTGAATCAGTTTCAGCTTCTCATTCTCATTGCAGTCAATGAAAGTCAAAAGTAAGGGGTTTATGAAGAATTGGGGTTAATCAGTGATGGTTTATGGTTGCAGAGCGTTGTTTCAGCCTATCTAAAGATAGGCTTGGATTGGTTGTTCTCCCTATTTCAGTTAGGGAATGTAACTTGTAAGTCTCATTTTACCTTTTCTAGTATAAATCTGCTTTTCATGTGTAGTAGCTTAGATTTGTTTGTATGTTAGTTTACTATTACATTCCTGCGTATCTGATTTTGCGAAGTTGTTTAGAGTTAGTCTTAGTTTAAATCTTGTATTTGCTTCTTTAATTGTAGTTTATGAGAGATCTGCACTTTTGTGTTTTTTAGTGATATTGCTGTATTCTGCTGTTGTATTTGCTTCTAGTAATGTTTTCAAATCTGCTTTGATCCTTAGTTCAGTAGAAATGGGTTAAAATCTGTAAGCTTAGTGTAAACTGCTATAATTAGGAGTGTTTGGATCTGTTAGATTAAGGCTGTAATAGTTGTTCATTTGTAGTTTACTTTGCACACTTAGTTTATATGATGATTAGTAAAGTTAGTTAATGCATAAAATTGGTAGGAAACTGAGGAAAAAGTCAAACTTAGATTTAAAAATTGTTTACTGCTTGAATACTTAGTATCAGTTAGTATAATCACAAAGTTAGGTGCATTTTAGTGTTAGTTAGAATAAATCAGTGTTACATCAGCTTATTAGTTCATCTAGGATAAGTTTTGATAAGCTGAATTTGGGAATAGTCAAAGTTTAGATGTAATTCAAAAGTCAACTGCATGCAGATTTGGTATTCTTTAGGACATCTGTTTTTAGCTCTAATTAGGATAGTAATTAGGTGTTTAGTATAGGGCTTTTAATGATTTTAGACTCTCAGCTTGGTAGACTCACTTTTGCCCCCATAATATCTTACATAAGAGTTTAATAGTCAGCTTATTTTAGCATGCTAAGTAGGTACCCTTTACATGTCTGCTGAATGTTCGCTTTAACTGCAGTTGCTCTTATTAGCTTGTGTACTCAGTTTATATTCTTGATTTGAGTTTGTCTAAGTATGTTTGTGCCTTTGTTCTAGTCCTGTACCTTCTGGATCCCTTTTGTGCTTATTACATGCTTATAAGTGCTTATTCTCATAGATTTTGGCTGTTTGTGCATGAATTTGAATACCAATTGATCTGAATTACTTGATTTTGAGTTTATTTGAGCTTTAGAACCTTTTAGTATCATTTTTAGTCATTTTTGGTTCAAGTGCTTATAAATAAGCACTTGAATAAACTGTTTTTCAGCCCAATAAGCACTTCAGTGCTTATTTTTCAAAAAGTTTTTTCTACAGTAGCTTTAGAATAATATTTTAGATTTTCTATAAAAATTCCAAATTTAATTGACTTGTTTTACTATTTCTTTTCATTTTTAAATAGAATTTAGAATAGTAAATCAATTTTAAAATACAAAATAAATCATAAAAAGACAAAAATATTTTCTGATTTTATTTCTAAATTTCATTTTCAGTTTAATAAGATTTTTAGAAAATAATTTTGTAGAATAAACTTTTCATTTTAAAATTAGTTTAGTTTTCTTTTATTAAATAAAAATACAAAAATATTTTTTAATTCATATTAAATAAATAAAAAGCCAAAATAATATTTTTCTTTTTCTCAAAATTCTTTTTAGTTGTTTAAGATTTTTAGAAAATTTTTTCACATTTTTAGGATCATTTTTCTATAAAAGTTACATTTTATTTTGTACGTTACGTTTAAAATACGCGTTTGAATTCCCGTTTTTAGTTTTTAGATACTTGTGCATATATAGCTTATACTTTTTGCATTATTAATCATTCCTTATCACTATTTGAATTTCAATTTCACTATTTTCACTTTTTCACTTTTCACAAACACGGTTTCTCAAATCACGATTAACGAGATTCCATTTAACCTTCGCACGGACACGACCCGAGTATTTCTTATTTGTTGAGAAATTACCTTGGAATACTATACTATATACACAACACATCATGGTGTCATCATAGGGATCGGCTCTTGAGAATCGAGCATTCGGCGGGAAGGGATGCTTAAACCTTTGTAGAAAGTAAGGACTTTCTGATAGTTGTTGAGATCATGCGTTGGGCACATGTAAAGAAGGTCGTTAAACCTTTCCCAAGCTTCAAATAATGTCTCATTCTTCCATTGTATGAAATTCCTTATTTCTTCCATCTCCTTGGTCATCCTTGAAGGAGGACAATATCTGCGAATAAATGCGCTCTCTAGAAGAGCCCATGTATTGATTGTTCCTGTAGGAACTTTATCTAACCATCTTCTGGCTGCCATTGTGAGTGTCATTGGAAACACCCTNTTAAACCTTTGTAGAAAGTAAGGACTTTCTGATAGTTGTTGAGATCATGCGTTGGGCACATGTAAAGAAGGTCGTTAAACTTTTCCCAAGCTTCAAATAATGTCTCATTCTTCCATTGTATGAAATTCCTTATTTCTTCCATCTCCTTGGTCATCCTTGAAGGAGGACAATATCTGCGAATAAATGCGCTCTCTAGAAGAGCCCATGTATTGATTGTTCCTGTAGGAACTTTATCTAACCATCTTCTGGCTGCCATTGTGAGTGTCATTGGAAACACCCTCAGCATTAGTGCATCATGAGTGACGCCAGGAGTGTGGAAAAGATCTGCAATCTCCAATACTCTTCGTACATGTAGATGGGCATCTTCATCATTCGTTTCTGCGAAAAGCTTATGTCTTAGCTCCCTCATAAACTGGATACTGATCTCAAAGTTGATATTATTATCAATTTCGGGTCTTACCACGCCCGGTCTGTTGTTACCTTGAGTCAAAGCCATGTATTGCTCCATAGTGAGCATGAAGATATCAACGTCACCCATATCCTGAAATTACAAAACAAACAAAAACAGAAAAGAAAAGAAAGGGAAAAGAAAACTAAAAACAAAAATTCCTAAAGAAAGAAAAATAAACACCTAAAATTTATAAAAGCAAAAATCAAATAAAATCCTATATAGCTCCCCGGCAGCGGCGCCAAAAACTTGATGTAGGTTTTACTGACCAGGTTTTAATATTTATAAAGTCTCGTTTACCTAAGGTCTACCTTTTACGCACAAACGGACAGTGTATCCGGTCGTGTGTGGTATAGTTAAATGGTAAAGCCGAGGTCGTCCCAAGAGCTAAGGTGCAGAAATTATCTAAGTCGTGTCACGTTTAAAAGGGGGTTTTGAGTTGGAAGATTAATTAAACTAATAAAAGTAAATAACAAGACAATAAGTAAATTGAAGGAAATCAGTAGAGAGGAGTAGTGTTAACCTAATTACTACTCTTGTTATGATCATGACTAGTTTTCCTATAGGTGCATCCTATCATATCGTTCGGGGATTCAATATTCATTTCAGGTCAGATGGTCAAACTCGCCTAGATCTATCTTATACCTTGTCCTATCCAAAGTTATTGTAAAACCGTGGGTTCATCGGTACAAAGACATATAAGTCATTAAGTGCCTCTACTAACATGGACAAGACTAACGAATGCGGCATGGTCAGATCTTACAACCCTCTAACTCCGTTAAGTGTATAGCATTGGTAGGTGGTCCTAGGGTTAATTCGCACACGTATGGTAAGGGAAGACGATTACGGTTGGCACTTAACCCTTACCAAGTCACATCCTTAGCGGCTTGCATTAATTCCACAAGCCTCTAAGGAACAACCAACGCTAAACACTACGGGAACTAGAGTGTCCCAAGCCTCGCCATGAAAGTAAACAAACAATAGATAATAGATGCGTGGAAAACTAAATCAATAACATAACAATTTCATAACTAGGTTAACACCAAGAGGTGATTAGCCAAACATATAGTAAAACACAGTGTTTGATACAAATTACTTGATGTAAGATTAATAATGATGGTGATTGCAAGTGAATTCTCCTTTGAAATATGGCTTGGAACCGCTGGAAATCGCCCTGGAATGGTGCCCTAATCGACCCCTAAGAGGGGGTGAAGAGAGATGCCCTAAAGTGCAGATTTAGGGCTGTATTTATAGGCCCCGACACCGTTACGGTGTAGGTGAAAAGTGAGTTACGCCGTAACACATGCTACTAAAACCTGGCCATCTTAGAAAAATCATATCATTTGATCCGTAAGCCGTCACGGGACGTGCCACCTGGCGTTTCGAAGGTAATTGAGTCTAGTTTCATATAAAAATAGTCTCATGGCCTCAATCTCTCTTAATCTTCAGTTCATGAAGTAAACATTGCTTGCTATTCAATACTTTGCGCCCAAGTTAATAACTACGGCGTAACTAAATGGAACGTTACGCCGTAGCCTTCATACAAAACTCCTACGGCGTAGCCTCAAGAGTGGCTACGCACGTAGAACACTCGTTAACATATCTACGCCGTAGGTGGAGAGTTGCTACTCCGTAGTGCCCTTTAGTAGATCTCTACGCCGTAGTCATGAAGTGAGCTACGCCGTAGTCTTCATAAATCCTTGCTACGGCGTAGGTGGATGAACCTTTACGCCGTAGTTAGTGCAGAATCCGTAGTTTCCACATATTTGCTCCAAAGTCCTTCCATTTCCGCGTAAGTTCGTTCTTTTACTCATCTTTACCCTGAAACCAAAATAGGAAGAAATAAGAGTATATATTCTTCATATAAGTAGAAAAGATGAACATTTTAAGGGCGAAATTAACACTTAGATTGGGGGTAAATTTGATGTTATCACCCCGACCCAAACTGTTGAACGTAACTCACAAACCCTTCATTAATTTGAGATCCGGCAGCTGCACCTCCGATTACAAACCCGACGCCGATTTGATCCGAGCAAAATGGTTTCTACAGTTGCCTGTGAGGGAGGCAACAGTAACCATAATTTTTTAATGCTTATGTGGTTCTGCTTGCGCCATATGTTATCGCTACAGTCTCTCCCAATTTTTCATCCACATATTTTTGGTTAGTTGCTTTAGATGGTATTCTTGAAGCTTCTTCTTATATCATAACATGATTTTCCCTTTTTATTGTTATACACACACACCACTCGAAGGTTTTTTTGGTTACAGTGGATGACAGATAATGATTAGGTTTTCTGATTTTCGGTTTTCTGATTGAATGTTTATGTGCCTTCCTTCAAAGTCAGGTATGTTTTATGCTTTTACAAATGTTTTTCATGTCAGTTTTACAAAAATGTTGTTTGGTTGTTTCATATTTGTTGAATGTTTCTGTCCTTTTACAAGTCGTTGCTGTTTGTTTGCCCTTTTTACTGTGTTTGCTGTTTCATAGCATGATTGTAGAATTAATGAGGTCCATTGGTTCTAGGTTATGTTAGTGAAATTGGTTAAAGTATTTGTTGGTATGTTATTTTTTCCTTTATTTCTTTTGAGACATATAATCATGTAAGTGATTTCCGCAAATGGGTCTAGGTTAAAATTAGGATTTTGAATAGTTTTTCTGTAATAATACTCTAGGGGTTTTTGGATTGGTTAAAAAAAATGCTAATTAGTTTATTGGTATGTGAATTATTTGCATCGGATGACATGTGACTTAAATTTTTTGCCAGGTATAGGTTTGGCGATGTCTTGGTTGGAAAAATCATGGTTTGCGGACGGCTGGAAATCGCATGGCTTTGATGATCTTATCGAGCTTTCTGCTTATGCTTCTTCGATGCCATCAATCCTTTTATTGCCGCTATCCAAGATGTGTGACAATAGGATGGGTGTGTGATGATGGCAATAACCTCATAGGCTACAAAAGAAGCCGTAAGAATAGCAAGTTAACCAATGGTCCTAAGCTTTGCATAAGCTGTAATAAGCCATTGTGATCTAATTCCTAACAATGTTTTCCGGATACGCTTTGATTACTGCTACCCATAGTTGAATGTAAGCCTAAATTTAATAAATTGTAGGCGTCGCTTAATGGAAGTTGTGAGAATTATGACACTTGTGTGAAATAGACTTTAGACAGCTTAATTTTTTGAATGGATGCTTTAAGTTTTGTTATGTAAAGCTGGCAGTAACAAAGAAATCTGCATATTGAGGTTTCATGTAATAGGATTTGGGAGGATTGGTGGGATGGATATGGGGGAGAACGTTATAGAATTTATTCATCTGTTTGTTTATTCAGGCATTGGCAAGAGCATTAGTAAACTGTGATACTCATTTATAAATTACTTCGAGAAAGATCTGTTCTAAAATCCTCTTGATTGCTCTAAACTTTTAACTTGAATGTGCTTGCATAATGCAGTTCGCAATTGAGAGGGATAACGACTTCAAGCAACCTGGAGGCACATACAAATCCTTTTCTCCGGACAGGTAAACACGTTGCGTTGTTGCATCATGCTTCCTTTAAAATGTTCTTTAATTTCTGTACACTCATGGTTTTCTTTATTTTTTCTTTATTTGCAGAAAAGAACGATTCATCACCAGGATCGCTGGTGCTCTATCTGACCCGCGTGTCATCCATGAAGTCTGCACCATATGGATTTCTTACTGGTCCAGGTTTGACTCCCTTTCTTTCTTGAATATTGGATAAACGTTGCATGTTCTATTTGATGTACTTTATCACTGCTTCGGAATGAAAATATATTCTATTTTTTAAGTATTGTCAATGGATGTTTTTGAAAATTCTTTTCATATTGTTGCTTAAAAGCAATTTTGTCTCGATGAAGTATGTCTAATCACTTAACGAAATATGACGAAAACTGAAAATGTAAATGCTTTTTGTGTCTATTGGTGGTTTTTATGGTTGTTTTGTTGTTGTTTTCAGAAACAGTATCATTGCAGCCGACAAAGTAACGTTCAAAAACAGACAGGCATCATTAGGACTGACCATACTCATATTTTGTACAATGACCAGGTCATTTAGGGATTGGCTCCATAAAGACTAGAGTGTTTAGTAGCGGGATTTTCGGGACCGGATTCAATATACATGTTTTGTCGTTTTTTTGTGTTAACCATTAGTTTTTCAGTTTGCTTACTTTTCAGTTTGTTTAATAAGTTATACTTATTGCTTATATCTATTTCAACAGCCTCGACTCTAATGGTGCTATGCGATTGGGAGCAAATCTGATATAGAAGAAGAAAACTGTAGGTGACTTCGTCCAAGTCATAGGTATGTTGCATCACAAAATTATATTTCAAGATCTAATATTAAAAAGGTGTTTGGAATTGCTTTTTGCTTTTTGAAATAAGACATTTGAGTACTAAATTACTGTAGATCTGAATGTGTCATTATAATTATAGTTAGAAATAGAAGAAAGGCAGAATGGGTGTGCTGACTAACGGGTCAAAATGCGTTGTTTGTGTTTGGATGTTCCTGATTTTTTTTAAAGATTCAAGAAGTTGTATTATTTAATGATAACCTGCAATCTAAACTGATTTAGTCCATCGCAAACACGTGTGTGCACAGATTTTAACACCTCGGTTTTTTTGAATATATGTTTTAGGAAGGTGTAATAGAAGTCTATCCCAAATGAAGCACTTTAGAACTTTCAAATGGTGAAAAGATCCAGTTTTCGGGAACTCCAAGCTTTCACCAAAGCATTCAAGATAAACTAATTATTCTATAACTAAAGGCAAGCAAGCTTATTCATGCTTTTGTTATTTCGTTGTTGCGTGTCTTTATCGGGAGAAATTGCTTATGTATACTTCTATTTACCAGTTTTGTATCATGCTTAATGACACCAAAAAGTTTGTTTCTTTGTAGTGTGCCCACATGCTTTTGGTCCGAAAAGGAATAAAGCAGCCGAGCTACACAAGGGCTGAAGGCAGGTGGTGTGGTTGAGGTTAGTGACAAAAAGTGGCGAAAAGTGAGTGGTTGAGCAGGATGCGGTTGCAGCAGTCAGATGCGCCGGGAGGTGGTTATATGGGCTGCAATGCCATCTTGAAATATAGGATTGTAAATGTTTCATGTATTTTAGTTTCTATGATGCCATCTAACAAAGGTATTTTAGAAAAGTCTTCGCAAAACCTTGGATGACATATTAATCATAAATTTAGAATTGCATCACTAATAATTATTCAATCATTTGTCTCAGAATGCTTCAAAGTTTCTATACAAACTTTTCAATTCGAGTGCACAGAATCGTGCTCTAACGCAACGTTTCTATACAAACTTTGTTGCCAATCTGTTTTGGCTAACTTGCATATACAAACACCCCGTGGCAACGCGCGGGTTTCCCACCTCGTTATCCATATAGATTGTTCCAACATGCAAAGATATCAACACCATCCAATTGGTATAAAAGGTCACGTTTGAAAAAAAAAACCCATCACATATAAACCATGCATGCTGATTGCATTTTGTCTTCTCAACTCACAAGTCAAACCACTTCGAGATCATCTTCATGGTTCAAACACACACTCAAAATACACACACACACACACACAAACAAAATCTCAAACCACATTCATAACACATTCAACAAAATACACACCCATAAACACCAACAACCCAACAACAACACTTGTTTCAGACATAAAACTCAAAAACATTTTCTCATTTAGAACCCATGAAACCAAAGCATTTGTCTATGCTTTCATTTCCATTTTTTTGTTTCACTGCAACGGTCACATTTGACCTTCATTTACTCCACAACGGTCGAAAATTAAAGGCAAAAAAGTGCAATTGTTTCGGTTGGTGATGCAACCGAGTTTTAGAAAAAATCATGTGGCGACGCGTTGCTTTTGGAAGAGCTAGAGGGAGAGGCGCGTTGCACCGTGGGGTTGTGGTTGCCAAGCAACGCCCACTAGCATCAGTCTTACGGTCAAGCAAAGACCGTGTGTAAGGAGACAAAAGGGAGGTGCTTTGATGGTGCAGACCGCCTAATTAAATGCATCTTTTTTTGTTTGTGTGAGAGCATCGTATGCTTTTACAAACTAGGGCTGAACACGGTATGAAAACTGGACCGAACCGAAAATCAATTTAGCTCAAAATACCGAACCAAAATGTACGTTCTTGGTCGGTCTGGTCTGGTCCAGTTCAACAAAGCATAATGGCCGGTTTTGCGTAAGTCCGAACCGGGCCGGACCGAGGACAGACCGAAATACGTTCGTTCTAGTCCGATCAGTCCAATTCGGTCCGATTTTTCAATTCGGTCTGGTCCACGATCTATTATGCTCACCAATATCGGTCCGGTTTTATGTGTTTGAATGGTCACCACTACGGCTGTTAGCTGACGAGTTAGATAATGTGCTGAAAAGCTGATGTGGAGGTGGTGAAAAGATAACCATTATTTCGAGCCTTACTTATCGAGAAAAGGACTGTTATTGAATTGTTAAAGTACTTTTTTGTATTGTTAAACTTTAAGGGATTAAATTGCATTTTAAAAACGATTTATTTTAAGGTTAATTTATTTCTTTGATTTCAAACACTTTTTATAATTACTAGATTATAATTCACTTTTATCATCGAACTTGCACAGCAATGACCAACAACCCATCACATAAATATATTTCACAAGACACTCCACAAAAAGGTAAACTTCGTTTGATGATCGAGATGATCAAACCAACAAAAACTTTTGTTGATCACGCGCTAAAAGAGATGTGTAGCAGGCTTAACACGTGAAGGGGGATGGACGCGTAGTATGTGCCCTTGTAAAAAACAAATCTTAAATGTAGAAAAACAAAGTCCACACAAGATAAAACTTACACAATTTTAAAAGGAAACTAGACGTAACATTTTTTTTTTTTTTTTTTTCTGTTTATTTCAATCAGATGCATGTGAACAACTAAACTCTAATATATGCATCGAAGTTTTACACCAGAAATCTTATATCATGTTTAATTTAATAATTGAAATGTTAAAACTGATTCTGTTTTATTCTAACTTCATTTTAATAAATAAATAAAAAACTATTAACATATCTGGAAAGAAAATTATGAAGGATAGTAGAAATTTACAAAAACATGTTTGACATGCTACTCATTTTTTAAGATCTCAATATATTACCTTGATACGTAGTAATATGTTTATTAGAAATTAACTTTCACCTTTTACTCGCAGTGTGTAATATATACTCCGTAATCCGTATGTGAATTGCCACCTTTTGGTACCATCGATAGTGTCACCATATTCGATGATATGCCAGGTTGAATGATGTTATCCTAAATGCTTACACCATATTCATTTTTTTTAACGGCAATTTTAACTATCTCACAATATTTAAACTACAAACCTACCTTACGCAGGGACAGAGCCAGTGGGGGGCTGGAGGGTGCTCGGCCACCCCCAACCGACCCAACTAGCCCACCTTGTAGCCATAAGAAAAAGAAGGTAGAAAAACGAGAAAAATAAATCCAGCCATAGATCAGGGATATTTACAGGAGCTAGGTGAAGAAGATAAAGAAGATGAATGTTTTAGTCAACTTTCTTGATATATAACAATAAAACACTTTAAAAAATATCAAAAGTAAGTTGCTTTTGTTTGGTACGTACATAGTTAACAACTAGTAGTAATTTTACTTGGAAAAAGCAATTTTAGCTTTGTTAAAGTCTGTTGCTTTTGGCTCAAAGAATCAACTAAATGCTACGGAGTATGTTTTTATTTGTTTTCGTTTCAGTTAATACTTAATACATACCTATTGAAATTATCTTTTCTATTTACATTCTTCTAGCTTTTAAAGTATGTTTTATGGGAGATGATTTGCACACTTTCAAAAATAATTGACACACTCAAAATGTGAGTGTGTTGACACTTATACCCTTACAGGATAAGAATAAGTCCAAACAATTTGAGGGTATAAATGTCAACACACTCAAAATTTGAGTGTGCCAATCATTTTTGAAAGTGCAAATCACTTCCCATGTTTTATAAAGTGTGCAAATCACTTCCCATGTTTTATAGAGTCATCAATCTAACCTTTGTCAATGGCTAATATCTAATGAACAACAATAATTTTATCTTCTTCAATTCTTCATCTTTACTGAAATTTAAGCTAATGTTTGTCTATTTTATTCATTTCTCAACTAATCGAGAAATTGTATATTACTACCGGAAAAATAATTTTGAGCCCCCCCAAGACAAATTTCTGGCTCCGTCTCTGAACCAACGGCCAACATGGGTTACCATTGGGACTCGCTCTATTCGTATATTGGTTGAAGACACTCTACACAAAGTTGCACCAAATTCATATATGGGTGCATACAATGGAGATGTCTAAGAATCAAGGTTTGGTGTGTAGATGAAAGATATGCCAAAACAGTACACCTCCATCAATATCCATCATAATTACAGAATGCACAATGTTTCATAATCATTTGATACTTCAAATGTCAAAGTGTGTGCAACAAGACTAATCAGAATTAGAATCTAGCACGAAAACATAAAACCTTACACTAGTTGCTTGAATTTAGCTCTGGTTTCGCAAACCAGCTACTAGCATCTCCTGCTTCAATTTCACTGCTCAAACAAAGACATCATAAAAACAAGCATAAGTTGGAGACTGATGATAGACACTTACCAGTCTTAAGAATAAATCATATATATAACTGAAGAATAAATTAGTTTTTTAAACCTGTCTTCCGCCTCTGTTTTTGTGATGTATTTGACGTCTTTTGAAGCAAGAAACTCGCAGAAACTCGACAAGTCTTTCTCATGGCAGAATCTAAAGATATGACCCAGAAAATTGTTGAATTGCTTCGGTTCCTAGACAAGACACAAATTTGTTTTCAACTCATGGTCAACTGTCAAAAGTTATGCATGCAAGTGAAAATCTATCTCACTTTCAGAATAAATATGATGGATCTGAAAGGAAAATGCTTACTTGCTCAATGACACAACCCTTTCGCAGCGCAACCAGACATTCTAAAGCCTTTGGATAAGTGTCCCCTTCGTATGAGCTCTCAACCAGATCAATAACTTTATTCTTCATGCCATAAATCGCTTTACTAACCCATTCAGGACTATCTCTGCGAGATATCATTGCTTCAAAATCTTGTACAGGAGTCAAGTCCCCAATTGTCTCTATCTTGACTGTAGATGTAGAAGCCACCCCGTCAGTAGACTGGTCTTCAATCTTACCAACTCCCCCTTCGAACGATCCAGATGGTTTCTCTCTTAACAAACGCCTAGTCGATTTCTTTAGCTGAAGATGAGATTGTAGATGTTATATTGAAAAATGCTTTAACACTCAATTATTTTCATAGTATGGTAGAAATATAGAAGATATAATTAAGGGTCTCATTCAATGTCTTGTTTTAAATCCAACATAAAACTAACCTTGGGATTCTCTTTAAGTTCAAAACGCCTACAAAATTCATCGATCACGAGCTTGTTCTGGGATATGGCTTCAAGATCAGGCTCTGTTATTCTTTTGAGAGTTGCATCAAGTGGCGGCACAGCTGCATCTGGATCCTTCGATTTCAATTCAAGATGATGATAAAAACGCTGGACAAATACAAGTACGAAGTCAGGAAAAGAGTTAATTTGTAAAAGCTAGAGATCTGAATATTGCCACTTTGCTCATCAGTGATCATTAAAAAGTACTAACAGTATCAACTTTTGGTCCACAAGATCACATTGTTATGTCTTAGTAAAGGGTATTTTAGATATCTGGCTAACCAAACAATTTTCATTAAGCTATGTGCAAACTCAAACAGTCCTTGTTTTGGGATAGAGAGAGTAAGTTTCATTCTTTATCAAACTAGAGGGATACATATGCATACTACTAACGATTATCTCTGGCGAAGTGAACATTATATTCTTCACAAAGAAATTTAACTCGGGCCTTCAGGGTAGTAGTTAGATGAGGAGAATTTCATTTCACTAGTAACAAAGGTTCAAACTATTTGGGGTTTTCTTATCTCAAATAACTAAAATAATTTTTTTTTTAACCATAACGAACACCACATATGTTGCTACCCAGAATCAGTTTATGTTTTTAACTTTCATGAACTCAGAAACCCAAGTCACAAACTGTTTACCTCCAAAACAGGATTCGGAGTAAAGTCTGGCCTTAAAGCTTCCTCCTTACCAGCTGGTGCTAAGTCCAGCATCATTACCAACTTATCAGCAGCTTCTTGTTGTTCCGCATTTGGCTGCACCGATGCCGGAAAGTTGCTGAAAGACGGAAACTGAAACTCTCTAACATCTTCAGCAAATGGGATGACATTAAAGTAAAATGAGTCCGCCTGTCAATTAGCAAACTTGTTAACTACAGAATGAATGGTAATTTACAATTTAGCCCTTTAACTTTCTCTAATCCTTCATTTTATATTCAAACTTATGTATTTACAATTTAGCCCCTTGTACTTTCTCTAATCTTTTACTTCACATTTAAACTAATGTAAATATAATTTGTTTTCCCTAATATTAATTACCAGAAAAATTTTACTTTTTAGAATTTATCCTTTTCAACTTTGTATTCTTGGTGTGGTGAGAACATATCATTGTTATACCCAAAGTCGCGAGTTCATTTACAATTCTATGTTTATAATTCATTTCAATTTTACATTTTTGCTCCTTAACTTTTACATAATTTAAACTTTAACTACTACATTTATATGAGTTAGTATCCCACCACACAATATTAATTTAGGAGTTGTTTGGATTAGCATATTTTGTTTGCTTATTGGCTTACATGAGCATGAAAAACTTATATGTTCATTTTTTTCGACTTATTATGAGTTTACCAACTTGAGCTTATGAACTTATATAATAAGCTATAAACTCAGGTTGAAAATTTAAAGAGCTTTTTAAAATTCAATTAAATGCTTAACCTCAAAAAATAAGCTAATTCAAGCACCCCTAATCGCGTCGCAGCGCACGGGCTTTAAAAATCTTGTTAAAGCTAAATGTCACAAACCAAAGTTGCAGATAAAGACTCACAATATTATCCATGTCAGATACATTAGGAGTTAGGACTCCTACAACAACATTTGCTTGTCCTTGTCTCCAAACACACCGTACAATTGCAACTTTGTTCATTTCCTTCATTGCTCTAGCTAACGCTGAAACCGCCATAATAGCCTTTTTGTTGCCCGGCTCAGCAATAAATATGTTAACATCTTTCATGTAGTAGTGTCTAAGTTTAAAACATAAAAAGTCAGCAACAGTCAATTTACTTTATGAGTGCATTTATGTTATAAGTTAACTATGAGTTTCAATAAGTAAAAACTTTACCTCCTAATATTTTGAGCATTTGTAAATCCTAAAAGTTTCACGCCTTTTTCTGGTTTGAATTTCACAGCTTCGAATACATCAGATGAGATAGGGATCACTTGAGGTCCATATTTATAACCTTTTATCCTTTGTTCTGGAGGCACAACTTTATTAGGATCTTGAACACTTTTATAATCATAATCTAATTTGATCTCATGAGTGGCAAATTTATCTGTTGGAGGTGCTTTATCAGAATATTTTTTCAGAGTAGGAAACTTTTCTTCGGCCGTTTTCTTGTAGACCCAAACCTGATCATTAACAAGAATATATAGTTCAGCTACAGCTTAAAGAAAGTAAATATCAAAATTTTGTCTGAAACCAACTGAAATATAACTATAAATTATAACGAGTCAAAGGGGTTCGAGATGAAGCAGTCATTTTTTAGTACAGGTCTTAACGGACCAGTTCAGGTTGAGTCTATGGTAGAATATAGAATCCACAGATTATTTTCAAAAATGTATATATAAATACGTATGAGTAGAAGATGTGCAGTAATAGGTACCTTTAACTTTAACGCAGAACTTATTTCAAGATCACCCCTGTAAGTGGTTACAGGAGTTACATTACGAGTCCTTAAAGCACCCAATAACGATGTCGAACTCTCAACACGAACAGCCCTTGCTTTTGTCTTCTTTGAAAATATACTCAGCAGCATATCATTTTCTTCAATGATGGTATTATCATGCGTGTTCCCATTCTGGTTTCCCCTAAAAACAGTGCAATCAATTCTCATGCCATGGGCAGTCATCTGCTCAGCTATGGTGTAGACTTGATCCTCTTTTGTACCTTCATACGGATCTTTGATTGGGTGCATAGCATTAGTAATGAGACAAATACGCTTTTTACCCTTCATTGTATCTTTGTGTTTCTTAATTAGCATATCCATCCCAACAACAACTGCATCCATAACTATCGTCTATGTTAAGGTACCAACTACTCAATTTTGAAACCAACAAGCTATGCAAATAGCATGATATGGATAAAGTATACAGTACAGGGGAACATGCATAATTATGTAACATAAAAATAGGATACAGTCTCCAGGTACCGTTCCTCGAGGAAATTGCTGTACCACATCAACAAGATCACCATCCACAACTTTTAGTGGCTGCAGAACTGTGACGTGTTCATATCCACCCACTTCGTTTGTAAGATCATTTTCCGTATCTACATATAAGACATGGTGCATTAATTAAAGCAATAAACAATAAAAAAGACACCCTTTCAGTCACTTCATGTAACAGACATGATTAAAGGAGTTATAAGTAGTCTCAATGACTATTTATGAAATATGGCTCCATTTGAAGCAATTTTGACAGACTTAAAATGATGATGAACAAAAACGAGTGAATAATAGTGAGCTTGGTCAACTAAACAAATATTACCTTTTGTTCCAAACACAACAACTCCTACTTCATCATATTTGCTGTAAACCAGCTGCAAGATACATAGTTAAACGATTAGCATACGTTAACTAGTGAAAAACCTATAGGGTCAACCCTTTTAACAGCAAAAAAAACATAAAAGCCCCACCCCACTCCACAACCACTTGTGAAGAACAAGAAAGCCGAAGAAGTAGGGAAATTACCTTCTTCTGTATTAGCAACGAACACACCTTCTGAATCTCGGGTAAGACACTGTGCATTGATGGACTAACATCAATCAACAAAATCAATGCTTCCTGCATGTTTTCCAACAACAGTTAGAAGTGCAAGCAGACGAAGTCAGTTTTCAGATATCATTTTTCTTTAAAACGATCACTTAACAAAGATATCCAACTTCCATTAGACATATTTTTGCAATGAATTGCATTATGATGACTGACACCAAATAAAAGAAGGATGCATATCTCTCGTCAATATATTCTTCAAAGGGAAAATTAATCCATAGGCCACCAAAGTATTGGTATTGCAACAAACAGGGCACCCTAAGTATCGATTTGGTCTATTTTATAAAATCATCTGATAGCTGTTACTAAAACACCAAATACAAGCAACAAGCAAGCAAACGAAAACTAGCTTTGACCATTATCAGTCTAATTTCCTGCCCTAACCTAGTATTAGTATTAAACTCAAAGAAAATTCAGAAACTGTAGGAGGTTAAATATTGAGATATTAACATGTAACATGTTCAAAACTTACTAAAGTTAGTAAAGGGCATAGCAGGAAAACAGGCTATCTATTGCAATAGATGTAAAATTTGTGTCGACTGTTATTCATTTCAGATATTTTTGCACAAAAACAAACATTGACATGTAATTTTATGGAAAAAACGACCAAAAATGCTAGGTGAGCAACATTTTTATGAATTTTACTGAGTATGATAGACCAAAATCATGATGCAACAAAACCGACACTCATTCTATCATCAAACATAAGTAAAAAAGTCATGAGTAATCATTTAAAAGGCATTCCCAAACCAACTACCAAGTACATTCAATTAGCAATCAACTATTCAATTGAGATATGTGTTTTCCTATACAAGCATTAACGAGTAAATCACAGAAACCCTGAACCGAGCCATGTGAGGGTCATGATTTTAGCATTATCAGAACTCGTAAGCAGCAAAATAAATATTCAATTGCAATTGATGAAAACAAACTCGGTTGAACTATTATAAACGATTAAATTCTAATATTTTGCCCATAAGAAATTCACACTGGTATAGAAATGTTAAACCGTTTAATCATACTAAGTGAGGCTCTGAGATTCTCGCAATAAGAGAATCTCAAATTACTTGTTTAACGGTTACGGTTTAAAGTGTTTGAATGTGTATTTTTAGTAACGACTATCAAATCTAGGGGTGTCAAAAAACCTGACCAGACCCGAACCCGATTAAGCCTATTCGGGTCGGATTACTCGGGTCAATGATTTTATTCGGGCCGACCCGAGTAACCTGGATACTAAATAGGTTCGGTATCGGGTTGAAAAAGTTTGGCTAACTCGGGTTCTGGCCGACCTGATTGACCCGAGTAAGGGCTTTTTTTTTTTTTTTATAATTTTTTAAAATTATCAATTTAAACAAGTATAAATAGGCAATTTTATTACATGTTACTCATATTCTGGTTGACCCGAACCCGAATGAAACCGGCCAAAGTGGACCCGCCCTGAACCCAACTAACCCGAATTAAATATTCAGGTATGTTATTTTTAGTCTTGACCCGACCGGATTAACACCCCTAACCAAATCATTTAAACGTCAAACAATGAGGTTGCCTATGAGCTCTAACAGAACTCACTATCAAATGGTAGTATCAAAAAACATATTTAGCCGCTCTCTTAAACTAATTTAACACCCATTTCACAATACATAATCTATTTTTACAATAAGCCAAACACTCAAACAATTGATTATGCTTCATTTTTACGACTTCCAAAAACACTATTTCCTATACACACATCCAAACACCCCCTAATTCCAACCTTTTACCCTCAATAACAGATACCAGTAACTTCTCATAAATAAATCAAGTCCATTGTTTTGCCCTAACTTAATACAATATTACAATGTTACTAACAGAAATTAATTGTTTGAAAAAATAATAATAACGCAACAAACTAATTATGATAATACTTAGCCCTAAATAACAAGTAACTAGTAACTATGATAATTTAAATAAAAAAGTAAAAGAAAATAAACTAGACCTTGTTTCGAGCCATTTTTGTTTTTGTTTTTGGAGAGAAGTTGGAATAAGAAGAAGAAGAAGGAGGAGGAGGAGGAGGAGGAAGGTATGAATCGTGCGAGAGAAGATGTAGGCTAGTATTTTCCTTTTATATTCCCGCCCCCATTTTCAACTAGCACTGTTTTTTAGCTTATAAATAAGGACAAGACGTTAATCTCCAAGCTTTTTTTTTTTTTCAGAAGGAGGAGGGAGGAGGAAGTGGTGAATCGTGCGAGAGAAGATGTAGGCTAGTATTTCCTTTTATATTCCCGGCCCCCATTTTCAAACTAGCGCTGTTTTTTAGCTTATAAATAAGGACAAGACGTTAATCTCCAAGCTTTTTTTTTTTTTTTTTTTTTTTTCTTTTTTTTTTTTCATATTTCATATATTCAGTAAAACCTTTAAAAATTAATAATATTATATTATATTGATTACAATTAGGCTAGATATTTACCTATATTTTATAAATTAGTACTAGCCTAGCGAGGTAGCGGCGGCGGGGTTTTTTTTTTTCCATATTTCAGATATTCAGTAAAACCTTTAAAAATTAATAATATTATATTATATTTTATTAATTTAGCTAGATATTATTATATTTATAAATTAGCAGGTACCTATGCGATACGGCGGCGGGTACCCTGTGACTATATTTTCTGGCAATGTGATGTTATGCGATCATACTTTTTTTTTTTTAATAATTAATTTACAAACAACAATAAATTTAGTTAATACAGTAGTATAATTACAAGTATTGTAATTAAAATATTATGTGATTGTTAACGCGTTGTTGTTGCGGTGAAAAGAAGGCGGATATTTGTTGCATGACGATGTAGGAGGTCGTGGTGGTCGATATTAACGAGTAGTTGCAAATAACTAAAAAGTTGCGTGATCACATACTTATGCATATCATTTATAACGTAAAACTTTTTGATATGTTTAACAATGTATGTAGTTCAACACAACAAAAAAGTTGCGTGATCACATACTTAAGATTAAAAAAAATTTACAAAAATGTACCGAAATTTTGGCGTAATTAAGCATTGACCAAATGTACCAAAAATTTAGCCCAAAATTAACTTAATACAAAATTTAACAAAATTTTTATTCCCGCTTTTTTACTACTATTTTCGAATAAGGCCCATATTTCATTTAGCAACACATCAGGCCCAATATATACTAATTTTGGATAAACTAACCCAACTATAACACCAAACCTAAAATATAGGGTATAAAACACCATTTATCCTAGTATTACCCTAATCTCACTCTCTCTTCAAACATATGCAGCCACACATACATTTCTTATCTCAAAAAATAAAATAAAATAAAATAAAAAAATAATAAAAACTGTTTATTTATTTATTTTTTATTTTTTTTATTTTTTTTAGAAGGATTCTCTAATGTTTGTTTTTACAACTTTAGTAAAGTTGTACATGTATGAGTCATTGGATTTGATCAAATGGCTCAAATCACAAGAAGTTCTTTTGATTTGAGCAATTGGATCAAATCAAATGGCTCACATCCCCCTAACTTCACTAAAGTTGTATTTTTACCGAAAGAAAGGAATAAATTAAACATCTTTGTGTATAAAACGAATTAAATTAGAGAGAGAGAGAGAGAGAGAGAGAGAGGGGGGGGAAGGGAGAGTGTATTTTTTTTGTTTATTTGTTGAGTGATAATCGGTCGAGAGCACGATCGATACGTTTTGGTTCGAAAGGATCTATGAAGAGTTTCTTTTATTTATTATTTTTCGGAACAAATATGTGATTGATACAAGAGAGTTGAGATCTCGTTATGCTTTTTTTTTTTTTTTTTTTTTTTATTTGTTTGAAACTGATATGTGATTGGTATAGATTGTTAGTTTGGAAGCTTAATTAAATTATATATTGTGGTTAAGTAGTTGTATATTTTGGTGAAGGGGTGTTTTTAATAATTTATTAATTGTATATGTTGAGTATTGTTTTTTTAGTTTTATTTGTGCTTTAAATTATTGTATTTGTATTGTGTTAGGTAGTTGTATATATTGGTGATAGGTTGTTTTAAATTATTTATTAATTCTATGTAAGAAATAGTGTTTTTTTTTAGTTTGATTTGTGTTTTACATACTTGTATATTATGTTGTTTGACTTGTATTTGCTTGAAACCTATTTTAGAAAATATTGAATAATAAATATGAGGGAAGTGTATTCCTCTATTATAATGTAGTATAGATTAATGAATTTGTTAATATAAAGATGTTTTACATATGACGTTTAAATTTTGTTATTAACTTCATTTTAATAAATAAATAAAAAACTATTAACATATCTGGAAAGAAAATTATGAAGGATAGTAGAAATTTACAAAAACATGTTTGACATGCTACTCATTTTTTAAGATCTCAATATATTACCTTGATACGTAGTAATATGTTTATTAGAAATTAACTTTCACCTTTTACTCGCAGTGTGTAATATATACTCCGTAATCCGTATGTGAATTGCCACCTTTTGGTACCATCGATAGTGTCACCATATTCGATGATATGCCAGGTTGAATGATGTTATCCTAAATGCTTACACCATATTCATTTTTTTAACGGCAATTTTAACTATCTCACAATATTTAAACTACAAACCTACCTTACGCAGGGACAGAGCCAGTGGGGGGCTGGAGGGTGCTCGGCCACCCCCAACCGACCCAACTAGCCCACCTTGTAGCCATAAGAAAAAGAAGGTAGAAAAACGAGAAAAATAAATCCAGCCATAGATCAGGGATATTTACAGGAGCTAGGTGAAGAAGATAAAGAAGATGAATGTTTTAGTCATATATAACAATAAAACACTTTAAAAAATATCAAAAGTAAGTTGCTTTTGTTTGGTACGTACATAGTTAACAACTAGTAGTAATTTTACTTGGAAAAAGCAATTTTAGCTTTGTTAAAGTCTGTTGCTTTTGGCTCAAAGAATCAACTAAATGCTACGGAGTATGTTTTTATTTGTTTTCGTTTCAGTTAATACTTAATACATACCTATTGAAATTATCTTTTCTATTTACATTCTTCTAGCTTTTAAAGTATGTTTTATGGGAGATGATTTGCACACTTTCAAAAATAATTGACACACTCAAAATGTGAGTGTGTTGACACTTATACCCTTACAGGATAAGAATAAGTCCAAACAATTTGAGGGTATAAATGTCAACACACTCAAAATTTGAGTGTGCCAATCATTTTTGAAAGTGCAAATCACTTCCCATGTTTTATAAAGTGTGCAAATCACTTCCCATGTTTTATAGAGTCATCAATCTAACCTTTGTCAATGGCTAATATCTAATGAACAACAATAATTTTATCTTCTTCAATTCTTCATCTTTACTGAAATTTAAGCTAATGTTTGTCTATTTTATTCATTTCTCAACTAATCGAGAAATTGTATATTACTACCGGAAAAATAATTTTGAGCCCCCCCAAGACAAATTTCTGGCTCCGTCTCTGAACCAACGGCCAACATGGGTTACCATTGGGACTCGCTCTATTCGTATATTGGTTGAAGACACTCTACACAAAGTTACACCAAATTCATATATGGGTGCATACAATGGAGATGTCTAAGAATCAAGGTTTGGTGTGTAGATGAAAGATATGCCAAAACAGTACACCTCCATCAATATCCATCATAATTACAGAATGCACAATGTTTCATAATCATTTGATACTTCAAATGTCAAAGTGTGTGCAACAAGACTAATCAGAATTAGAATCTAGCACGAAAACATAAAATC
>LBNU01009310.1:57414-69580 GCA_014162995.1 Artemisia annua | reverse complement strand
CTGGACTCACTTATTATTATTGGTGGGAAGTTTCATTGGTACTTCTTAAGATACAAATTACTTATGGTTAACTAATGGTTACGATAGATATAAAATGAAACTGCTGGACTCACTCATTTTGTATGTTTTGTGAGTTGCATAAATAACTACTTTAAATTAGGGCTGAGCAAATCCACTCGAAAATCGATCCGAACTGACAAACTGACCGAAACCGGACCAAACCGGTTTCAGTTTTGTATATTTGTTTCGGTTTCAGTTCGATTCAATTTTTGTCGGTTTTTCGGTTCGAAACCCGATAACCACCCGAACCGAGTTATTCGGTTCGCTATTTCTCTTTTCAGTTCTTGGTTTGAATTTTTTCCTTTTTCAGTTTTCGGGCCTGGTCTTTTTTTGTCGGTTCGGACCGGGTTTAACCAGATGCTCACCCCTACTCTTAAATATGTCAAGAGTTATTTATTTAATATCTTTTAAAATTGCCGAGTGGGCATTGTATAGCAAATTCCAAACAAAACATATTAAACTTGTTTTTATCTTCTTTTTTATTGGGTTTTTATGATAATAAAGTTTTGAGGATTTACTAAAGATAAGGTATGTTTGGCGAAGATAACGGTGACAAAAAGCAGTAGGAGTAAGCAGTAGCGTAAAACAGTAACAGAAAGTAGTAGCTGTTTGTTTTGATAAAACGTTTGATAACATATGTATATTCATAATTTGTAAGTAGAAACGCTAGTTGCTCATAAATGCTACTATAAGTAGCATTTTGATTTGGAGCGTTTAGAAAAAATAGGAACGCTAGTGGCTTGTTTTCAAACAAGCATTTTGGGCAAAACGCTAACCACTAATTGTTGGTTGCTTCAAAACGCTTCTTAATGCTTACTACCAAATATAACCATAATCTTGCTATGTTAAAATTTGTACGTTTTGGGTGGTTGAGAGCGGTTATATTTATAGGGTGTGTGATTTATTTATAAGTAAGGTACAAATAATACATGTATGAAAACCTGAAACATATCCTCTAAGACTTAGGATCAAATGAGAAGGATGAGAAATAACTATAAATACAAATTAGATATGCGTCGACTTGAATTAGATGTATCCCTAATCTTTTAGATGCACCCTAATATATTTCCTTGCTAAAAATTAGATACATATGCATGTATTAGATGCATTTCATCAAGTTAGAAGAATCCTATGTATTTTTCGCCATCTGCGAGTCAAATTTGTTGCTAGTACTACTTTACATCGTTTTCACTTCAAAATCACTTTCGAAACTAAGTGAAATGCATCTAAATGAATAGAGATGCATCTAATTCAAGTCGATGCATCCCAAATATATAGTTATAGTTATTTCTCATTCTTCTCATTTTAAGTTTTCTTCTCACTGGATCCTTACCCTATCCTCTAAAACTATATTTAACATTTTTCAACTTTTTAAACTAACTTCACAACTCGGGATGGTCAGATATAGGGATCATACACGATCATATGAATACCCTTTGTGGAAAACTAAAAAATTTTGGGGGGGGGGGGGTTGGGAATTACTATTTTTGAAAAACTTTGATTCGAGTTTTGATGAAATCAATCAATACCATTATAAACACAATAACAACAATACTAAAGTAAACTAGCTACGAAATATAAAAGATGAGAGATAGAAAAAACAAACCAAAATAACGAGATTTATAGTGGTTCGGTAACGAAGCTCCTTTACGCTCTACTCCACTTCCCGAGTACCCAATTCGAGAGTTCTAAACACTATGTCAACAAACTCCCTTCAGGCGGAGAAAATCGTACAACGTCGCTTATCACAATTTCAAACACTAAACAAAATGTCGAGTACTAATTAAGCTAGTACCAATCTCACTCACGATCTACTCGATCCTCTCACAAGTCACACAACTAAAGATATCTACCCGATCTTCACAAGATCCTCTCGATCTACATTCGATCTACCCGATCTACACACTATCAATACAAGCTACACAAAATCTACCCAGTCTCTACACGGTTACAACGATCCACACAATATAACTAAATACAATGACTAGTAACCAAATGTATAACAATATACAACAAGTACGTAACAAGTGTTATGAGTGCACTAAACTAATAGTATAACACTTTGTATCGTCTCGTTACGATGTGTTCTTCTCTTACACTAGTAGATGAATGTTGGTGATCATTTGGTTGGATGACTGTATCACTCTTAAAGAAAAACAAACTAACTAAATGATCAAAGAATCTAGATTGAAAGATAGGGATTTAACTCATAAAGTTTTATGTGTTAAAGGGTTGGTTAGAACTGAAAAATGGTCCTGTATTTATAGGCAAAAAAAACTAGCTGTTACAGAAGACGATACTGTTAAATGCCAGACGGTATTGTTAAATTTAATGGTACCGTCCCAGACAAAAAAACTTCTCTTTTTGTTTTTAGTGGTGAATGTTTATTTGGAAATGTTTGGAGCTGTTTTTTGGGGGAGGGGGGGGGGGTAGCTGTTGGGATTTTTAAACTTAGTTTTTCAAATAAAATCTATTTTTAATTCAAATGTAATTTGTAAAATGTATTTTTGAGAAAGTGTTTTGTCTCATTAAAAATGTGAAGTTTTAGAACAAAATTTAATCATTTGATCATTTGTCAAATTGTAAATTTGTTTGTTCATACCTTTAGTGATTTAAATCGAAATGGAATATTACGACTAAAAACTTGTTTACATTATTTTTGACGTAAGACGTTTTTACATTTTGTTATTATCAAAACATAGAGATGTAGAAAAATAGAAATAATATTTTTTAAATATTATTTGTATTAACACCCTTATTAAGTCGCATACATATTAGTAAAAGATTCACCCTCACCGAACAACTTCTACAAGAAAAATCTTATTCGTTTACACGTTTAGCCTAACTTTATAAGCTATCTTTAGCAAAACTTATAGTCATATGCTATTGTTTCTAAAGCATCAGGTAACGTCGTGCCATGGCTTCAAGCCGTGGCACAAAAAGTGTTGCCACGTCAGTAAAAATCTTCACGGCACCAAAAATCCAACGGCACCACATTTTGCCTGTAACCGTTGACAACAGAAATTCTGGTGCTGTCGGCCATTTTTTTTTTCTTTTACATTAAATAAAACATACACAATATAAACTAAAATAAACTTCATTAATTTAAAAAACACACATTACATATAAAAAAACACACATTACATTTAAAAAAAAATGCATAAAATTAAAAACCCAGTACATAAACATAGAAATAAAAGCCTAGTACTCGTCGGTAGGATACTTTGCCCGGATTCCAGCTTGTTGTGCTTTCACGACCCTTGCGTTGATCGGATCCATCTTGGTTGTATCCATTTCTAGCACCTGTATCTCCTCGGCAATCTTTTGAGATTCATATAAATTAACTTTTGCGAGTGACTCTCGCTCTAGAACATCCATCTTTGCCTTGCGGTCTAACTCGCATTGCATTTGCAACATTTCTTGAAACAATGTCGGGTTTGAACCGGAACTAGCGGTCGAGTTTGCCGAACGTTGACTCTTAAAAACCCGGTACATGCCGTCTGGCCGTGGCAACTCGTCAGTTCTAAAATGCTCGGGCTCCTCTTGCGTAGGCCGAAGACGATTACGTCTTGCCAAAGTCGAGTCGGGATTTTTCCACTTGTGCTTGTCTTTCAAAAAGCCCCGTCAAGTGTTTAAATTCATATCCCGTTGTTTTTTTAAACAAAATGTGACAACGATTCATAAAATCTTTATCACCTTCCCCACTCATAATCGCCGTTTCATCAACAACCGTATTAAACTTCATGATATCTTTATTCATTGGAGTCCACTTTCCCGTCAACATGTTTTTGGTACGAGTAGTATACTTAAGCCTCTTTGCTTCCTTGTTGTATACTTCGAGCACTTTGTGCCAAAACGTATCCCTTTGTTGATCCGCACCCACTTTTGGATCCTCGGGTACTTGGATGTAACACTCCGCCAAAAGATACTCCTCGTCTTGGCTCTAAAAAGTGCGTGGTTGTCGGGACGGGACCACATCTTCATCGACCTCTTTGTCTTTGTCTTTGTCTTTGTTAGTTTTCTTCGTCTTCGCCTTTGACTTTGGCTTCTTCGCCATCGTCTTGCTTCTCGATTTTTTTGAGGTCGGTTCGGATTTCGTTTTATCTTCATCTTCGTCTTCGTCTTCGTCAACTTGATAAAACGAACCATGGTCCGAATTTGGTTGAGAAGGGATGGCTTGGTTTGTTTGTTGAGTTTGTGTAAATTGATTATATTGTTGTTGTAATTTTCATTGACTAAATAATGCTAGCTCGTCGGGGTTCATAAATGGGGTTTGGAAGTTGGGATAGTAACCGGGATTCGAAGACGATCCCGGATTGTAACCGGGATTCGAAGACGATCCCGGCATTTGGTTCGTCAGATCGTTTAGCATGTTGTTGATCCATGGTTGGTTTTGATTCATTTTGGATGGAAATAGATAATAGAAGTAGAGATTTAATAGATTGGAAGTGTGTGTGAAGTATGGAATAATAAGGGGTATTTATAAGGTTTTTTTGGAGTTTAATTTTTTTATTTTTTTTTATTTTTTTTATTATTTTTATTTTTTGAAAAAGTTACAAAAAAGGGCTATATAGCCGTTGGTACCAAGTCCCATTTTCAAAAAATGTTGCAACGTTCATATACTTTCCCAAGGAAAAAAAAATAAAGCCACGGCGCAAGGGACGACGGCGCAAGCGACGGTACAGTGCGCCATGGCTGTTTTTCGGCTGGTAGTGATGATGCCACCAGCCCACGGTACCTCATGCTTAAGGTTTTTGTCTTTTTCTTTTTTTCGTCGTCGTTGTCGTCTTGTATGTGACATAAATATTTACAGTAACAGTCAAAAAATTATTTGGCAACAACTTTTTGATGGCGTGAAGACATGTAAAGTCCCTGATCTATATGCTACAAAAGTAACTAGAATATAGTCGTATACATTTTTCCAAAAAAATAAAATGGGTACCTAATGATTTTTAAGTAGTTGGTGCTATAAAACATTAAAACCAATTAAATAGTCTACTCATGGGCTCATGGTGAATTATCTATTTGCTTGACCATAGCTGTGCACTTGTACCTGCTTTCCGAATCAATACATATATAAAAATGCATACATATATATATGCACAGACATTAGAAGTGTTGTTGCATATGTTTCAAGGAAGCTAGTAATTGTGAGATTTAATGTTCATAAATTAGTATATGTGTAGTACTTATATTTTCAACATATCTGTTCTAATATAATTCTTTTTCAAAAAAACATTAATATAGATGAAAAGATGTAACACTACTCAGAAAATGATTTGTTGGACTAAGAAGACACATGAAAAGAAAGGATGGGGGAGAATGTAGTTGTCATCGCCTTAAAGATATGACATAATAATGTTTTGTTATAAACATCCAACACACTTATATCCAAGGCCCAACTGTTTCTTTTTAGTTTTTTACTCTTTCAATTATTTAATGATTTGTTTTTAATTTTTTTGCATTTTGTTTTGTTAGAGCATCTAGAAAGTTACTAATGAGAAGATTAAAATTGATCTTTCGTTGTTATCGTATTTATGACACTTTATGTGTGAAATGATCATGTTATTACGTACATGGTCGAGTTTATGAGTAATATAATGTGCTAAACTGATCTTTTACGGTTTTAAAATATCATAAAATAACCAGAATTTTAAGTTATTTGAAGTTCTAGCAAGAGCGAACAAGCCTTATATTCGGCAAGATTCGCATTCGATATTTTGAGACTCGTTCTGTGCACTTTTTTTTTTCTTCTGTGGAATCACACAAAGGCGATATCGACTAGCTGTTCAATAGCTTGATATGAAACGCGACCAACTCTACAAATGTCGTTTACACTAGTACTGNCAAAAAAACATTAATATAGATGAAAAGATGTAACACTACTCAGAAAATGATTTGTTGGACTAAGAAGACACATGAAAAGAAAGGATGGGGGAGAATGTAGTTGTCATCGCCTTAAAGATATGACATAATAATGTTTTGTTATAAACATCCAACACACTTATATCCAAGGCCCAACTGTTTCTTTTTAGTTTTTTACTCTTTCAATTATTTAATGATTTGTTTTTAATTTTTTTGCATTTTGTTTTGTTAGAGCATCTAGAAAGTTACTAATGAGAAGATTAAAATTGATCTTTCGTTGTTATCGTATTTATGACACTTTATGTGTGAAATGATCATGTTATTACGTACATGGTCGAGTTTATGAGTAATATAATGTGCTAAACTGATCTTTTACGGTTTTAAAATATCATAAAATAACCAGAATTTTAAGTTATTTGAAGTTCTAGCAAGAGCGAACAAGCCTTATATTCGGCAAGATTCGCATTCGATATTTTGAGACTCGTTCTGTGCACTTTTTTTTTTCTTCTGTGGAATCACACAAAGGCGATATCGACTAGCTGTTCAATAGCTTGATATGAAACGCGACCAACTCTACAAATGTCGTTTACACTAGTACTGAGTAACTCAAGATTCAAGAACAACGGACTTAAGGATGCCGACTGACGTTCTTTGGCCCAACCTATGATGACCGAAACAAAAAGGAGTTTGGCGTACTTATTATAAGTTTCGAAGTTGTATATATACCTTCAATACATTCATAACCAAGAATTAGAATCCTAGTAAAAAGAAAACACTAAAAATGAGAATGAATATAAAGGTTTTTATACGAAGCACGTGAGCAGGAAATTACATGATGAGGGTTGATTAGTTAGGAGCGTTTTCACGTGTTAATATGGGACACACCACCTTACGCTCCTCATTTGTCTTTTCAGATATCTTTTTATTATTTATATTAGTCTTCATATGATAGCTACTTGAAAGTCCCATTTGTTTTAAGCACATTTGACCCAAAATATAAAGGCTTTTAAGTTAAATATGATACTTTGCTGATATTCAGTATCATAAATATGTCTTATTATTTTGGCATTGTTTAGCTAACTTGATAGAATGAGCAACCAAAACAAACTCATGGATAAAGAAGGTTATTGACTTATAGTTAGGCGTGAGATTATAGGGATGAGCAAAAGAATCATGGAACCGGACCGGAATCGAGAATAACTGAACCGGATCTAGACCCAATGGTTTTGGTATCCGGTTCTGGTTTTTTAGTTCGAAATTTTTCAGTTATTGGGTTGGTTCGGTTCGAGTCTGCCGGTTCTCGATTACGAAACCGAATACCCAAAAATTCTAAAAACATGTAATTTTTTTTTTTTTTTTAATTTTATATATCACCCTACTTTGATGATTAATTTCATATATACCCAAAGTGCAAGTATTGAATGCATAATGTACAATGTTTTTAATGTATATTTGGGTATATATGAAATTTCCAACTAAAAGGAGGGGAGATATGAAATTGCCTTTTTTACTTTCCATACTTGAAACATTTTATGGAGTACATAAACGATTTTGGTTATTTGGTTGGACAAAGTTTGAATTTATTTTATTTTGTTTTCGAATTGTTATGTGTCATTGTTTTGTTAAACATTTGAACAATGTGAAACTATAAAATGATGGTTTGTTGAGTTTATGTTTTAGTTGTTAAACGCTATTTGGTTTAAACGTAAATAGTTGCAAACGATTAAAAAATCAACATTTTTTTTATTGGCTCAATTCATTTGTGAAGGAGGGTTTTTTAATTCTATTTTTAGAAAATCGGTTTCTATTTAGGTATACCCGAAAACCAAAGCGGAACTGAAACCAGAACCAGAGCCGAAAATTATATTCGGTTCGGTTCTCGGTTTGTACTTTTCACAAAATTCGGTTGATGACATGGGCGGAGCTATGTGAGGACCGGGGAGGGTCCCGGCCCCCTAGGTCTAAGCCCGTTAGTGTACTTATTTGCGATTTCATATGTATTTCCGGAAAAAAAATTATTTCAGCCATCCCATTTAATGTATTTCCCGAAAAAAATTTGTTTTAGCCCTCCCACAGAAATTTTTCTAGCTCCGCCATTGGTTGTTCAATTTATCAGATCTGGTTTCGGTTTCAATCGGTTCCGGACCCATGCTCAATGCCTTTTAAAAAGTTTTGTTAGAACTTAGAAGCTAGCTATGTGCAACAATGCTATTTGATAAATAAAACTTTATATATTTTGCATTTATTTATTAGCATTGATTGATTACAATTGTTTAGGTGGTGTTGGAAAGATCAAAGATCATACAGTAGTAGATCCAACAAAGTAATTAGGGGTGTGTAGGTACGACCGGTTGACTCATTAAATCTATACGAACTCCACTTTATGAGATCCACATCAATGCACATATTTATAGTGATTACTGATTAGCCTTTATACAAGGAAACTTGTGGTTTTAGACCCAATTTATTGAGTTCATACTTCATACTCATACTTCAATTCTTGATCATCGTGTCCCATGTATATACAACTATATATGTATTGTCCATTTGTCCCGTATCAAAATTATTTACGTGTATATATAAAGTTAGAAATTAAGCTTAGAAAACAAAAGTTAATCCTACTTTTAATCCATAAAGAAGTTCCAAATCTTATGTAAATGATATTTGTCTTTCACTGGCCATATCAATTGACAATCGTTAACGTGGCAACAGCTCACATTAATGAGGTCAGAGCAATGATTGTGGGATGCTTTAAAACGAACATACAAAAAACGCTAGTCAAAATTTCTTTCTCGTGATCTTATTTATCGTCTTACAACGTCTGTATCAATCACCCATCAGCTTAGTAAAAAATCACTTTCATATTCACCCCGATAGCTGGCACATAAGTTGCGAGCGGATAAGTAGGAATATGAGTAGGAGTATGTAGCATTTTTTTCAACTATTACGCCACTTTTATTATCTGCCGTATGTTTTGTAGTCCTCGCAGTTAAAGCCTCGGGTAGAGTCTAGTTCATGTAGTTTGTGTCTAGTCTGTACTGTTTTTTGCTTCTAGCGCCTTGCTAGTAGCAGTTTTATTTATATATATATATATCTCTTTGCCGTTCAAAAAAAAAAAGGTGGAGCTACTTGAAGGCTAGAGGGAGTGACCCTCGTAGAACTTCTTGTAATAGTGTACTTTTTACGCATTTCATGTGTAAAAGAAATGTAGTTTAGCCTTTGGTCCACCTATTATACAAGGATTGTATCGATGGCCCTCTCAGAATATTTAGTGTAGCTCCGCCATTGATTCTATTTTTAAGGAAACTTTTAAACTTTTCAATGTTGAAATATTCTGTTATAAACATTAAACAACAAAAAAAGATGGACATGGCTGGTAATGAATTGATGAATGACGATGACCAGTCTAAATTCATGAACAATAGTTTTCTAATGGGCCAAGATAGTAGATAGCTAAATATGGGCCTCCACTGCAACTCTAGTTGAATAAAATTGACTTATCAAGTATCAACAATTCAACATAAGGAAATACTAAGTTTTACATTTCTATTATTTCAGATATGAAGAGAACAAAAACTAATAAGGTTCTGATAAATCTTTATATTAGTATTTGGGTTCATAATTAATTTTAAATTTTTAAGTGAAAAGGTCGTTTTTCATGACTAAATAATCGATATATTTTGAGTCATACTAGACAATGTATATAATATAAGGACCAGTTTTGTAAATTAGCCGTTAGTCCTATGCAACCGTTTTTTTTCTTGCAAGAAATATATTTGTTGTTCCATAATTTCTTCTCCCCCCTCTACTTCTTGAATCCACCGTCAATCTGCCCGTTATTACAGGTTAACAACTGTGATTGACGGTGGCTCACCGTGCTACTGGTGATGCCCGTGAAATTCTGAGCTGCTCTTCGATCGGATTACATTTAACCAAAGAAGCCGATCTTTAGATTTATTTCTATATCAGTTTTGCCATTCTTTTCCAATTATTTTGTACGAGGTAACGTTCATATTTGTTTAAGAATTATGTTATTCGTACGTAATGTTCTATAGAATGTATGCCATTTCATTTTCAAATGCGATATATATGATGTAAGGATAACGTCCAATCTATTTTCATTTGCGTTATGAACATAAAACTTACGATTATTGATGAATGTCATTCATTTGACAGAGAGAACAAGTCATGAAAAATAGCTACAACCCAAGTCCACAGATTGCCACCAACATAGAGCCGGTATCTCGTCCATTAACTTTGAACAAGACATCATTTGTACAAAGAAATTGTCGTGTCTTCCAAGCGAGAGAATCATGGGACCGTCTTTTTGATGAAGCTTATAGAGCAGATGTTGAGATTCATACAGATAGTCATGACGGCGTCATCTATGGACATGCTAGTATTCTTGTAAGATCAATCATTCATGTAAAGGCTAATGGTCATAACGCATAGCATTAACTCAAATCCATGTTTTCACCAACAGGGTTTTGCCTCTCCTGTTTTTAGAAGCATGTTTAAGAAATCAAGAACCAAGCATCAAGTTTTGATTCACGGGGTTCCACTAGAGGCTGTTCGGACATTCATCCGTTTCTTGTACTCTTCATGGTATATAACATATAACAATTCTTTCAAAGGTCTGTTGTACCTTATAATATTTTGTCGGTTGTGACTTATTTTTGTGGGCTATGTTTCTTGCATGCTTTGGTGTAGCTATGAAGAAGAACAAATAGAGGAACATATATTGTCCCTCTTAGTGCTTTCCCATGCTTTTGTAGTACCTCAATTAAAACGAGAGTGTGAGTATCAGATTGAACACAGATTGTTAAATGTGGACAATGTAGTCGATGTATTTCAGCTATCACTGTTATGTGATGCTCCTCGGCTTGGCATCTTTTGCAACCGGTTTATCCTAAAGTGCTTTGATGCCGCATCTACCTCTGCAGGATGGAAGGCCATGAGAGCTAGTCATCCACATCTTGAAAAGAAACTTATCGTATCTCTCAAGAATGAAAACAACGTAAGAATATACATTCATATCACAGCTTTTACAAATTTCTTGATGTGGTGTTCTAATTACTCCGTAATTAGTTAGCCTTTAATTTTCACTATTTTAGAGACGAAAAGAGATGACGAGGAAGTTGACAGAGAGGAAGGTTTATTTAGAATTATACGAGGCAATGGAAGCCCTTGTTCATATATGTAGAGACGGTTGCAGGACAATTGGTCCACAGGGTAAGATGTTGAAAGAGGAGCAAGAGCCTTGTAGGTACAAGGTTTGCAAAGGCCTTGAATCCCTTCTTCACCATTATTTTGGATGCAAACTGAGAGTTCCTGGTGACTGCACGCATTGCAAAAAAATGTGGCAGCTCTTGGAGTTACATTCTCGTATATGTATCGATTCTAATGTTTGCAGGGTTCCTTCATGCAGGTGTGTGTCCCTAATCTTTTATTGGATTTTGTAACCTGTATAGGAGTATAATCTTTTACTTACATGAATCATGGGTTGGGTGACAGGAATATTAAGCAGAGGATAGCGAAACAAAGCAAGAAGAAGAAAGCAAAGAAAGATGAGATGAAGTGGAAAATATTGGTTAGGAAAATCATGAGAGCAAAGAGCATAGCCGGAGCTCCTTATTTCACATTGGAATCATCATGAGGGTGGGGGTTAGTAACAGCTTAAATATAGCAATATCAGCGTAATAAAAGCATAAACTTCGCAATTGTTGTCGTTTTTGTATCCATAATCATATGCAAGAACAGAATTATAGTATTTCTTTGTTAAATTCTTGCTTCTATTGTACATTGTATGTGCATTGAAATGTTTCATGAATCAAAACGACACATTGAGAAAGTGGAATGTCATTACACTATGCAAAAGGAAAACAACCAAATTGAATTTGATATTTCCAGGATTAAGACCAAGATTCAATACACCGATAGAGTACATTAGGATCATACATGCCTTCTGTCCTAAATTTTTGGGAGATGTTACAAAACAACATCAGTGATATGCTGATACAATTCTATCATAGTTTATGAATGTGTTCAAGAATCAAGATAATAATTAGTACGTACAAGCTATATACTTTTGGTGTAGGTGATTTTAGTGTCATCACTTATATTTTGTGTAGTTATGATTTACTTGAGATCAAGGACTTAGTCAGGTTTAGTTTATAGTCGAGTTAGGAGGTCCGGCGTGCACACTCGTTCTAACTAACTTGATGCCGCCACAACTAAGTGG
>LBNU01009310.1:18834-57391 GCA_014162995.1 Artemisia annua | reverse complement strand
AGACATTCTTACTAAAGGACTAGTATGTTTCTACATTACAAGTGCTTGTCCAAGTTGAGCAGTTGTGATCCATACACAGTGCCAACTTCCATTGGGGGGGGGGGGGGGGGGGGGTAAAGGGGCAGGTGTGACTCTTCCCGCCAATTGTTTTTCCCACCAAAAGACACACCTTTTCTCAATAGGTGTGACTCTTCCCGCCAACTGTTTTTAACCAATTTTAACTAACTTTTGGTTAAGTTTTGAATGATATGAATGATCTCTTCCAGGACAGAACACACATAACAACTTTCTATGTTTTCTTTTGTTCTCTCGTGCCTTAGAAACAAAGTGTGATTCTCTGAATTATCCAATTGAGGATTCGTGATACCCGAAGCACATAGGGTCGAAATACTTCAATTTGAAAGTGATCTCTACACGATTCAAAGAATTTATCATGATTTGTAGTTTATTACCACTCACACACACCCAAATCCGAACATATACAATCTTCAAAATATGTATTTTCTTTAAAACTAACAATATAACAATATTTACAAATGTTTAGAGTCTTTGTGGAGACTTGAATCCACCAAGAAAATGGGCCAAAAGGCCCAAAAAAGTGAGTAGGGTCAAAAGTCAAAACCCCTGAAAACAAAAGTCAGAAACCTACAAAATCTTGCTGGCATACAGGACATTCAGTCTGAAGTTGTACAACTCACGCACTGGTTGAGTTGAACGAACTGAGATTAAGCTTGCTGGTAAGCTTCTTCTGTTATGTACAACTTCTTTCTGTTAGCTTCATTGCAGCATTTTATCAGTCGCTTTTTGCGCATCCAATTTTGCACATTTACTTTTTCATACATTAGTCACGTAGGCTTAGGACATTGACATAACATTGAACTAATTTATTGTCATTCCAGTTTTGTGTTTTTGTGATTATCAAATTTGGACTATTCGATATTTTATCGTGTTCATTAAGAAGAGTTTTAGTACAGTTTCTCCCGAAGAGCTAGCAACAAGTTAAAGCATTTATTTTCTTCTAAAAATGTATGTAAGCAAATTACAAGGCTACAATTATCCGTTTGTATTCTATACTACCACGTTAGACGATCCATGATTGATGATACGCCAACTTTCCAGAGATTCCGATACCTAGCTAGATGGCGGTTTAAAATCACATATCCATGATTATCGTCATCGTTTTGCATTCTTGTTGACTAATTGGACGGTAGCTTTTGTAGATGTTCTCGTCCAGCATTTACTCTTCTGATCGTTACTTTGTACAAGCTCAAAATAAAAATATATATTCTACATTTTTGGACAAAATGCATCTCCTGTTCTAATTTTGTAAACGCCCTTGATGTGCTTGTGACAAAGTTGAGTACTATGTGTAAATTTTTGGTGCATATCATGGAGTGGAGTATGAGCTTTCGTCATCAGAACTCATGCTGTGATGATTCAGGTTGAGGTTGAATCTGTTTAGTACTGGCAACGATGCAGTAGCCGCAATTCTGAATGATCTTGTTGTACCCGTCATAGTTTTATTCTGCATTTCACCAACCTCTTTGCAAACGTGGTCAAGTACGCCTAGAAATTCTCTTACAATCATGAAGATTCTGAAAGGTTGAGCCCCTTCTCGTGCAGTGTCACCATGGAAATACTCCGTCACATCTTTCACAGATGACAACGCCTTCTTTTCAATCATCTTGATTTTTGCAATTTCTACTTCTGCTTCTTTGATAAACGTTTTCATTGACTCGCAGAAGTTTCCTTCCATATCTGGCTTCTCATGACCTGTTAATCGAATCTTCTGCAGCCCCATTTCGAGCTTTATGACATAGCCGCTTAGAACATCTGAGTCCATTCCTGCTGCTTTCTTGACGTTACTTAGTTCTCGACTCAACCCACTAACGACCTGCAACCCTTGTTTCTTAAAAGGTGTAGCAGAAAAACCGTTGCTTTTAACATCAGAATCTGTGCCTTCGGATCTTATGATCTCTTGGACTACAAAGTGAAGCAAGGTTGTTTTCCCATCTGTTCCCTTTATGTCTACCAGTTTTAAGAGTGTGTCAAGTTTAAAAGCCGTAGCTTCACCACGATTTGTGCCAACATTCATGCGATTACCCGTCCGTAAAACAGCTTCAAGGAGTTTGAGGAAAAGTCGACTGTTCTTTAGCTCCTCGCTTGCTTCCTGATAGAAGTTCACACAATAAGCTTTTGATTAAGGAACATGTTAGCATTATTAAAAAAAATACAAAGTTTAAGTAATACCTCAAGCGTTTTAAATGAAGTCCTGAGGTATTTTATTTCGGTTTCAAAGTTTGCTCTGTAAAGCATGGCCTCCACTCTTTTAAATGCGAATGGTACATCAAGGATTGCCTTCAGGAATCTCTCTGCAGACCCTAATTTTGACATGTCACCTTTATAATCCCTAAGCTTTATTTCTTCTTCCTTGGTTGGAGCCATCTTTACTAGTGTTTCCAAGAGCTCTGCACCTAAGCCTTCTGGATTTCCTGTTTCACCAGATATACATTAGTGAAGACGCCTAATGTAAAGATATAGCTGACTAGACACAAAAACCTGTGTAGAACTTCTAGCATATGTTCCAATGCATGTCAAAAAGAATCTCATAATTACAACTATGCAAGTCAATGTACTGAAATTATATTTGCGAATGCCCATTGGGCATTGGTCAATGACCGTGTCATGATGCTTATGCGTGATTTTTATAAACGGATTTAACATTAAGAGCTCTTGAAAGTTTGCTATTCTGGAAGTTCTTATCAAAAGATATTGGTTTTAGCCCTTTAGATTAGTTATTTACATCAACTAGAGTATGGTTGGGGGATTTTGCAATGCCGTTTCTGCTGCTTGCTAAATCAAAGATGCATCCAAAACTAGTGTGTTTGTCGGTCACAACTCACAAGATTCCATAAACTAGCATTGATGATCGAATTTCCATATTCGTGAGGTATTAAAACTGTTTAATTACTATTATTGGATCAGGCATATGGGATAGGATCGAAATTACTTACCATCTAGAAGTGCTTCAGATACCTCATCCCTTGTTACATTCAATGCTCTTAGTAATATGGCTATGTTCTGCGACTTTTTCGGATCCAACACTCTCTTCTCCTTTTCAACTTGAGGTAAAACCGACCTGGGGGTCTCTTCCTTCTTTGGCAAGCCACCAGAATTACATCCAAAAAGTGACTCCATCATGTCCTCATTCAGTCTGCACCGCAAACGGAAAATCATATAATTACATGCAACACATTCAATGTTCTACAAAAGAGTATGTTATGTTATTTGAGTAGTGTGGACTTACTGGAATGAGCTTGATTTTAGCTGGTCCCACACGGTTGCTCTATCGGAAGATGCTCGTACTTTGTCCCAATGTAAAGGCTTCAGCTTTGGTTTCGACCAATCTGCATCATCGCCTTCTACACCATTGTCGTTTACTTCCTCCAATGGCTTTTCTTTCACAATTCCTGGAGTTACTTCAGGACCAAGACTCCTTTGTTCCGACATTTCCACCTGTCGAGTGCAAGACACTTTTTTTGGTGAAATTCCCACCTTTTGTGGCATTGGCATTGCTGGTGGTGGTGGAGGAGGAGGTGGTGGTGGTGGCGGTGGAGGAGGCGGCGGTGGTGGGACCTGTTTAGGCTTTTGAGGTGAATGATTATTGACCGAATGCAAACGAGACATATCTGGTGGAGGTGGTGGAGCTGCGAATTTAGTCCTTCTAGCACCATATGTTATTGCTAATGGCTGAGTATACTCCATTGAAGTCGAAACTAATGGAGGCCGTTGTGGTGGTGCTGGTGGCGGCTGTGGAATAGTAGTTATTTTTGTATCCGGTGAAGAAGAAACCGAAAGCCTTGATCTTGGTGAAGTTCTTTTAGAATGAGGGACAGGACTAGTACTTCGTTGTTTTTTGATCACCAAGCTCGAATCACTACTATTTTTATAGCTCGAACGACTCATTTTAGATGTACTATTAGTATACCCGTCTTCAGTACTCGCATTTGAACCATGAGGAGTATAAAACTCATTCCGTACCTCCTCCTCATCATCATCATCGTCATCAGAAGACATAGCAGGCGGCGAAACAACAGCTGGAAGTAGCTGCGGTTTACTCAACGGAGGAAGCGGCTGAAGATCAGGACTAGGCCTATACCTTTCGGACGCTTTAACAGAACCCAACTTATGATACGGCGAAACATTAGTTGGTCCATTAGTCCCTTCACTAACTGATCTACCCGGCTCAACCGTCCCAATATACAAAAAACTAGACGGTTGCCCATTATCATCATTAGTTACAGAATTGCGCCCTCCCACTAGCTTCTGCGTCTCACTCAAATGCTTATTCTTATGCTTATACACGAAAAACGCCAATGCAGACAGCATTCCTAGCGTAACAAGCCCAACAGATATAGCAACTGCTATTTTCTTAGCAGGCTTATTAGCTGGCTGTGAGGCAATGGGATTCGACACCGGGTTGTTATTGTTATTGTTATTGTTATTGTTACTATTATATGCTCCCACCGCATTTGGTGGGACGGGTGTCGGTGGAGTCTGATAAGGCGGGTTTTCGTTAAAAAAAGGTTGGTCATTGGTTGTGCTTGCTGGTGGTGATGGTGGTGGGAGGTCAGTGGTGAAATCTGGTGATGGTGGAGGTTCCGAGCTGACCGGGAAAAGAGGCTGGTGGAGAATTCTTCTAGTGGGAAGGGCTGCTGCTGCTGCTGATATTAGAGGTAAAAAAGAAAGGATAAAAATAGAAAGAAGTAGTCTCATTGTGATATTGTAGTTGTGGTTATTTGCTTCATTACATGGTTCATGTTATCTTAGGTTGTTGTTTTGTTTGTGTTATTATTTTTTTTTAAAAATAGTGTTTGTGTTTTTCTTTGAAAGAGAGATGAGAATAATCAATCAAAGGAAAGGAGGAATATGTGAAGCTTCTTTGGTGTGCAAGATCTGGATGCTATCTCTCCCGTTGGGGAAAGATGTGTTTTTGTGATTGAATGACGTCACCATGCTTTGCACTTTTGCTTTTTATTTTGTTTGTTTTTATATGTTTGGAAAAAACAAAGGTAGGTAACCACTCAAATTGATTATTAGTAAATCTAGTGAATACAAATGTAGGGGTGTAAATTAGTAAGTTGACCTGGCAATCATAACCCCCAACCGACTGACTTGGTGACCGCGTCCTCGCTAGCCCAACCACATGCGATCGAGTCCTCCCAATCAAATGAATGGTATGGTTGGCTACTGCACCACAATTTTATTTTTTGGTCGCCTTACTACTTGTTTATAGTTTGTGTGTGGGTTTTGAGAGTGAAAACTGAGTTGTTCGCTTATGTGAGAGGGGTAATCATAGAAAATTATGGTCACCATTAGCATCTGTCTAAACTTGGCTTGTTTGAATTCATTAACTTCGACTCTTGCAAAACTTGTTTCGAGCATTGTGTTTTTTAATGCAAGTTTGGCTCATCCGAGCTTAATTCAGTTATATGATGGTCTTAAACGAAATAAAGGTTACTCAAGTTGGGGTTTTTAAGTAAACTACGTTCGAGCTCATCTAAGAAATCTTTTTTNTGTGAAATTATTCCTATTGTTCGGTTAAGTTCGTGAGCCTATTGGTCTTTTAGCAAGAAGCTTGAGATGTTTATTGAATGAAATATCAATTATCAGAATAAACACTTTTCACACTCAATTACAAAAATAAACACCGGTGTTAGCCTGTTAGGTGGGGTTGGGAAGGGCATTTCTTATTAATCGCTTCTATGAAATTGAACGTTAGTTTAGGCTACCTTTTTTGAAAGTTTAAATATGTAATGTGGCAACTATCTAGTGTTGTACTAAAACGAAACAACTAAATAAGTATACATAATAAGCAATACCAAAAAAATTAAAAAACAATTTATTATGAATATGACTACTAAACTAAAAGTAGAAGAAAAAATTGACATAACAATACATTCTTATGATAAGCGTCCTCGTGATAAATGTATAATGCTTAACGGATAGCACTCCATCAGATATTAAACGAATTAGATTGATTTTTGAATGTGTCATCAATTCTTTTACCTGTCAAACATTAACCAGACACATGGGATTGAAATCTACTGCTCATGTTGTATTAAATAAATTCAAGAATGTGTTGATGGTGGGCGTATAATTGAGAAGCTTCACTTCTTATTAAAAGTCATGATTGATACATGAGCTTATTGAAACATTACGCTAACTTTTTTAAAAATAACTTTTTTAAAATATAAGCTTTGTTTGGCAGATAAAACTTATAAGAGATTATGTAAATTAATAATAATAATAATAATAATAATAATAATAATAATAATAATAATACTAATAATAATAATAATAATACTTTCATTATCTCTGAAAATTAAATGTTACTTCATGTAGCTTATAAAAATTATAATCTCCATCTGCATCTAAAGCTCTATCTCAAGTTTCAACAATAATTACTTTTGCCATACATAACAATAAAACTTATTGGCTTTTGTTGGTGGTTTAACTAAAAATGAAACCTTCTTTTAAAGTAAATGTTAGAGTACTAAATTGTTTTTTGGTTGTAACATATCCTTAATGATATTTGATGACTTTTAAATATACTAAATAGTTATACATCTACAATGAGTTAATAGAAAGAAATACTAGTAATTTAAAAGAGAATTTAGAAAAAGGTTATTCACCAATTAAATATTAATAATTCTTATGTCGACGGTATCCAATATCCATGATCCAATAACAAATATAGTGTCAGGGTTGAAGTTGAAACATGGTCTTCTTGGGATGTGGTTTTACCAAACAATATTGTGGGGTTATTTTTTTGAACATAGATTGTAAGGTTATACTATACTGGGTAGTATTTACTGTAATAGTTTTAGCCTTCATTTGCAAATCATTCGGTATATTCGATCATGGTTCGAATCAACTTGATTATCATATTTTAAGTATTGATGATAATACCAATCAAGGTTCTATTCATCTTGACACAATTCAGTTTACGGTTATTATTATGGTACACAGTATAAATCACCCGAGCCCAATAAGTATTATGAGTCGAGGGTTCTAATACTCGAGCTCAAATCAAAAGTCTACTCGCTTACATAACTTGAAATATTACTTGACTGGCCTAGTCAAAATTTTTTACCGCAAGTAAATTACTTGAGTTGATTGATTGTTGCTTTAGAAGATAAATCTAGAATTAAAAGCTATAATTGATTGGTAGTGGTAATCTTTTCAAAGTGTCATGTGGGATCCGATCGCACCGACTAGATTATATATCTATATATATGTCTTTAGTCGTACATGGCCACGTCGGTATCAGCATCTTTTCTTTACCTTTGCTTTTCTCCATTGCTCATTGTTTTGCTTTTCTCAATTCCTTCCCCCCTTGGGATACTAAAAAAAACTTAACCTGAGTAACTTATACCCTAAACATATTTTTACTTTCAAATTAAAAACATTACAACTTTTACTTATCTGTCTGATATTACACAGGTCAATGCATAATTAGAAAAAAGAACCTGAGAGTGCTTGGTGCAACGGGTGTTATCTGTTAAATTATAAGCGCGTTCCGTCAGTTTTTACCTCATAATATTCTTGTAACACATCAGAAAAAAACCCCACTTTACATTAAAAAAATCAAAACGTCATACACACAAACCAGCCGTTATAGCCACAACGTGGTGTCTAGTGCCAATAACACACACAATGGTGCAGTATAGGCACCAAATTGCGTTTTTGTGGAGTTTGATTTTTTTTGTTTCGTAGTTATGAGGAAAAGAGGTTAATAGGAAAAGAGGTTAATAGGTGTACAGAGAGAAGGTTTTATGGGACAAATTTTAATTTATTTGAATGCTGATACGCAGGATTGTCCCGTTAATTTGGGTGGCCCGATGTGAAACTACAAATGAGGCCCCATAAATCACGAAAAACTTAACTATTATGAAAAAATCAAAACATAATATATCTAGACATATATAAATATTAATGGTCATATACTAAATCGGAGAACCCTCACATAATATTTAAAAAGGACTATAAAAATTCTAGTTAGACATGAGAAATACTAATAGACATACTAAATCGGCACCTCACAAATGATAAGCCCTGTATGCCTGCCCCACTTGCACATGTTAATCACCGATACTGTTGATAGGTTAAAGGGGAAGTTTTCTGAGTTGATAGTGAAGTTAGATTTATAGGGCTTTATCTTAAAAATAAAGGTTGGAATGAGGGGTTTGAGGTTTCAGGTTTGCTCGAGGATATGTACGCTTTATTATTAGAGCACAAGTGTCAAGGGAGTTATAGGACACCTCTAACCTCTTAACCCACATTTAACCAAATAAAACACAAATACAATATGAACGAAAAAAAATTAGAAAAGAAAGAAAATGACGGATAATTCAGTTGTTAATTTTGACGCGAAGTACTAAGACTTGGAGTGGAATTTGAAGTGAAGCCACCATATGTATCGCGTTATCGGACACCAATCACCTCTTTAATGTCGCACACGTTGTGCTTTTAGTATTAAGAGTACAATGATATGACATTTCTTTTACTTTTTTATTGTTGATATCATAACTAAAGTTTGTAATTAGTAGACTTGTCAAAAAAATCAGCTAAAGTTTAGTTCCTCTTCTACTTTTTATCTTTTTCTTTTTTCCAAATTATATCATATCTAAATAAGCTTAAACAAATTTGATCAAAATCAAGGCATATGAGGATAGTTATTTGAAGATAAGAATCTCACTTGAAAAATATGTATAAAACAGGAAACAGGGTGTGTCACTGTGGTTAAAAAATAAATCATTTGCATCAAGTCAAGTGTATATAGAACTAGATAACAGGAATTATTGCAAACTAGAATCAAATACAAAAATTACTAATTATAAAATATAATATTCCAATTTCACTAGGCCAAGTAACGTACATACTTTGCTTGAACATATAATCAATGATACACTCCCTCCCACAACGCAAACACGTAGTAAAAAGCTTATGTAACCAACATCTAAAGAATATGTATTTAAAAGTTTGAACAAACCACTGAATATGGGGTGGGTTAAAGACTTAAAGTAAAAAAGGTCCAAATATAAATGATATTAATAATAATAATAATAATTACACAATATTGTTAATAGTATATACAATTGTTAATGTGTGCATGATACTCGTCTTTCACACGAAAAACAAAGTTAAAGGAATCAATATTAGCTGGTAAGAGACGTATAAAGAATATACTTATCGAAATTATTTACTTATAAGGCATTGCGTGTTTACAAATGTACTTCCTAAGAAGTTCTGAAAGCTATAAATAATTGTCTGAAAATTTGTCGCTCAGTCTATGAGTATGTTTTTTACTATAAGATATGAAATTAAAAACAAGAAAATTTTGTCTTATAGGATATGTTGGAATGCTAATGGGCCCTTTGGTAAGATTTTGTGAGAAATTATTAAACTATTGGATTCCCTTTGAAAACATCCCAGAATGCATGGGCAATAATACAACGGTCAACATCTAATAATCTAATAGAATGACCACATATAAAATTTAGAAGACAACTGAACATATATTTCAAAATTATAATAATACTATATGATTCATTCACTTAAAAACTTTTATAAAAACAATGAAAAAAAAATAAATATAAATAAATAAAACTGATTTTTAATTTGTAACTGACTAATTTACGGTATTTGAGTTCGTCACACAGACGCAAACCATGTATAGTCATCCCCTTTTGAGGAAGGTTAGAGTGACCAAATAAGAGTTGTTTGTATCACGCATAAACCAAACTCAAAATTTCTTACATTCTAGTGATGACAGTACAAATCTTTTACTATACGGTAAATTAAATTTTGGATAAAGGAACATGCTATTACAATCTCCTGCAAACAGATACGCAAGGATCAACACGTTTTGTGAGAGATCTAGTTCAACCTCTTTTCTTTTTTTGGGAAAAAGGCAAGTTCAACCTCTATCAAAGACACTCGTGTATAAACGTAACATTTTTTTACGGAACTGAAGTTCCTCAAGTTTTCTTGCGACTTTGTTTCTTATAATGTTAGCTAGTTAGAAAAACTTATTTTTCGTTTTATCAGTAAAGTTGTTTTTCATTTCAAAGAAACTGGAGCTGATTCTTTGGCTTAATAAGATCATTCGTACTGTAAAAGATAGAAGAAAATAGCATGGCTTAATGTGTAGCAAAGCATTTAACGGAAAACTAATCAGCACAAACTGTTTGTTTAGACTTTAGATAGACTTTAGTTTATGAACATCTCCAGGCCTTGTGATTAATCTTTGGGCCTGAAATATAAAGACAGTAAAATACGCATATCTAAAATGGTCCAGTTTGAGCCCATTATAATAATTACGATGGGCCTCATTTGCACGTCAATCCCTTAACGGAATGAAGAAAAACTGAAAAGTTTTGAATCATGTGTTCTTACTTCTTACAACTAAAATAAAATATAAAAGAAAACTTTTCACAATTTCATTTCACTTTCTCTCAATACAGAACCTGGTAACATGATGATATATAATTTCTTTTTCATTTATTTTATTTTGCACCAATCAAAAAAATCAAAAATACAATGCTAAGGGTTTTGTTAACGACAGCCTTTAAGGTTATGGTTAATATGATCATTTCTACTATAATTAGTTGTAAGAAACTAATTCACCCAATGAGAATGAAGTGTTTGTTGTATATTAAGATTTGAAAGGATTTCATATACTTTTATCAGAAATGTCATCCAATAAGAATAATTCATTGAATCATATATAATGAAATCAAACTCGTAACAACAACATTGCTATTAGCAAAACCCAATTAACAATTATTTTGTTTTAGATTTTTAACATGGTGAGCTAAACTACAAATATTTTAGAGAAATTCCAACTCTAGTCAAGGTAATTTGGTTAAGTATATCATATTACACTCCATGCCCTTTCTAGACGTTATCAGCATGCTAAGGTTATAAGCATTTGTCAAAACAATGACTTGGATAAATTATAAAATAATTTTATTCTCTGCTTTGCGATTCATTGAATGAGTTGTTTCCAAGAAAAGGTGATGCGAGTCCATGAACATGGTGGCATCATGAATCGTAGATATTGTGCTTGCTATTGCATTTCATGATTAAACACACTTGTCTATTCAGATTTATATATTTTATATCCTGTACTTTGTAATCGGAATATCCATACAATTGTATATAATAACGGACTAGCTTTTTGACTCGAATGTACATGCATGTCGTTTAATATTGAATTTAGATATTATAAATGTACCGAGTTTGGTAATGCTAGCTCGTACACAGTTGCGGCTACGAATGTGAGCTTAACAGTGAGTTGGTTCAGTTCGGTTGAGTCTCATGTAGCAATACTTGACGTGCCCGTTCTAGAATGAGATACAGCGATATTCTAGAAACAGCGGCACAGCGCTACCATTTCCTCGTAAGCCAGAACAATGAAAGATTTATGTTCACTCATTCAATCGAGATATGCAAATGCATGATGTCTAATCATAAAATAAATCAATTACACGCAATAAAAAAAAGGTGAAACACTTGATGGGTTTTGAGAATCTTAACGGGTGTTTGGATTAAAAAGGTAACGTCAAGGGATGGCGTGCCTGAAGACTTTTGTCAAAGGGCCCCTCTACTTTTTAACATCTTTTATGAGTTTATCATACATGACACCAACCCATTTTACCTTTTATTATACATCGAAATCATTTGTTATTATTATTAACAATAGAAACTCGTAATTTTAATTTGGCAAGATTACTAGTCCAAATTAAGTTTTCTGGTGATTAGAAAGTATAGCCCTTGTGGGGAATTATATATCCACGGGACAGTTCTAAAGGTGCCCATGTTGACACCAATTTGGCCAAGGGTCTAACTTTACAGCCATCCAACTTGTTGACACACACCACAACTTGTCAATAAAACTTATACATTTATTAACTCTTTATGGATCAAACACAACACGAAAATTGTAATGTATGTTATACATTTCATTTCATTGAAGAGTTGAGAATCACTCAAATTTTAAGCTTTAGTCTATGCAAAGCATTTTGACTCCGTACTCTTTAACTATATAAGCTCCACTAGTATCAAATTTTTTATGTCGTCACAATAACATTTTTAGAAGGAAAAAGGCTTTAACCGGTTTGTGTTTGTGCAATGATGAAACAAAGTTTCATAAAATACCGGAAATAATACTTTCCTAAAAATAAACCAATAATCAATTTGTTTGGTCTTGAGTTAAAAATATCTCACAAAATCTAATAAACACTACGGAGCATTTTATAATACAACAATTGCATTATTTTGTCACTGATAATAAAATAACTTGAAAATTCAATAAACGGTACCAAAATAACATGTGACGATAAAGACTATTATTATGATAAAAATTTGTTTCAGCTCGTCAGATTTCACAGTTTACATCGATATGGACGAAGAATGCAGATATTTGTATGTTATATATGCTAAAGTAGGTCTAACGGGGTGTTTTCGTCTCTTTGCTATAACAGGGATGCATTTTACAGTTTATTATTATTGTTATTGTTATTACTCCTCTTCTAACAAATCTAGCCACCATCTTCGTTCGCCACCAACACAGCCGAAAGCCGCCACCACCACTGCCAACCACCTACCGTCGCTGGTGGATTGTTGCTACGAAGAATTTCTGTTTTATTTTATTTTATGTAGGTGTGTCTTCGTGGATTTGTTTATGTTTGTATATTTTTATTTGTTTGTTTGTTTGTGATTATTTATTAATGAATTGGGTGGGATAAAGAAGATTTGTTTTGGTGAAAGGTGAAATATATTACTCCATCCGTCCCATATTATAAGTCCATTTTTTTACTTTTGGGTATCCCAAAATACTTATCCATTTTCTATTTCAACCAATCACAACACACTTGTGGAGAGAGAATATATTTGATTGGTAAATAGATTAGTTAGTGGAATTTTATTAAACTTTGTGCAAATTAAAAATGGACTTATAATTTGGGACGGAGGGAGTATTACTTTTCAAAATAATATGTACAAACAACTTAAGAGTGAAGGACATATCTCAAACACCCTCTAAAACTACATACCAACAACTAATAGTAAACATACAAGTTGTAAAGCTAATATAGTGCACAACAAACTACTCAAGTATCAATTCTTCCAGAATCTCTTTTTCTGAAAAACAGACATCTGAATTTGATCAATCATATCAGAAACCATCATACTTTTAAGGCTGAAAATTCAAAGATATTGCCTCCTTAAAAACCTTCTCATGTAAAAACCCAGTGGGAAAACCTTGAAGATGGAAAAAAGAGTGTAGCTCTCGATGGACTTCCCATACGATTTGCTTATAACAATCCATCCATTATTGTTCATACTTCAGAGGCTTCAAATCCAAAGATCCATCAACATATTAATTCTGAAAAAGCAATCCCATCACAAGCTAAGGCAATACTTTCAGCACTCTCAAGTTGTGATGGGTTACCTTTTAAGAATACAAGCCATAAATTCAAAACCAACTCAGATGTATGTCTAATAGACCATATTCTCATCAATATTCACCATTTCACCCATAACATTTTGTCCATGACTACATTTCCATCTAAACAACTACCAAAATTTGCTAGTGCAGTTACACCCCTCACACCAGCAATATAGTAACAGCCTATAAGGCATCATCATAGGTAAATGCACCATTCCATCACTATTGGGTTAGTTGTACTAGTGACTACATTTCCCATACACTATGATATTTACTTGTAGTAAAACTTGCATCCCCCCTCACAAGCTCAACTAAGAAATAAGCATAGATATAGGCATCATCACTATCACATCCTAGTCCAATATGATATCCAACTATCCTCCCTGTGGCAGTGTAAGGCTAGGACCAAGAAGTCTCATCTTTTACGACTCTCTATTCCTAACCACTTACACTGCCCACCAGGTCCATGCTACCATTCACAACAGGAAACTACCTTTTGATATAATTATTCACCATGCCAAATTTGCTATTTAAACGATCCATTCAGTTACTTAACAAAAGCCTACTGAATGATAGTATGAAAACAAATTGACAGGCTTCAAGCAATCAAGGTACAAGGCCATCTGTTTGTGATGGACCTATTTTTCTCAAAAGTTCAATTGTATTAGAGAAGTTGATAAAACAGGTTAATAACCATATTTTTGCAGATAATCTTGAAACTCCTCTTCTGCACTTAGAAAGTCTTTAAATTGATTCCAAAGTACCTTCTTGAAGTGTTGAAATAATAGAAATTATATAATTCTTTCATCAGCAAACAGAACAGCTGAACTTAAGTCCATATCCAAACACTCCTTTGTCATATGAATAATCTTTTCCTCTTTATCAATCCAATACTGCAAACAGGAAACTATCATTTTGATATCTACAGACCCAGTTTCATAGAGATATGTGACTTAGAATAGAAGAGATTTTGTTAAAAGAGGTTTATGTGTATTTTTTGTTTGAAGAAAATGAAGAAATGAGGTTTAAGTTCAGGAAGATGTGTGGCTGCAAAATACATCCTATTACAAGCAAACAGACGAAAACACCCCTCATGTTTGATCTACGTTAGCAGATAATGAAAAAAGTTTGCATCGTTCGTCCCCAAGGATCTATATTATCTAATCTTTGCTGTCGGATGGATGTATATGACCCAACTTATCCGACATAGATGTAAATTGTGAAATTCGGCAAACCACATAGACGTATTTTGGAGTTTACTCTATTATTATTTTCAAAAGTAAGACATAAGTATGTTTTTTATTTTGGCAAATGTTACCAAAATACCATGTAAATGATTTTGTGATGTTTACATTTTAAGATATTAAGTTGTCATTAAAAAATAAACAAAAATTCTATCGCTAGCTAATTATGTAAGGTTGGGTGTTTTAGGGCAACGAAGGACACGTTAATCTCTCCACGGACGCATCAACCTACAACACCCCAACGACATACGCGTTGGAAAAAGAAAAGGATAAGTCGGTTGGTTGATAGATCGAGTTGTGGAGGTTGTATATGTGTGATTTTGGTTGTTGTATGATATATTTTGTTTTTAAGTGAGGTATAGTTGAGTTGTGAAGTTAGACGTTTTATTACAACTTGTTGGTGGTGATGTTAGTAATTGAGTGAAGAAATTATGTGACGTTGAGTTACCATGATAATGTTAGTTACCACCGCAACTAGTAACCAAAAGATAAATAGTAAATTACTCCATTAGTCCCTGTGGTATGGCCAGATTTCATATAACATCCAAAAACGCAAAATCTTGCACCGTTAGTCCAATATATTGAATAAGTTATATGGGTGGTTCAATTTTCCTAATGTCGTTAGCTTTTCTCGTTATCTCGAACCTCACGTGCAAATCACACGAGGGTATTTTTGTCCGACCACTTTTTTTTTTCTTTTTTTTTTTTTTTTTTTTTTTTTTTTTTTTTTTTTTTTTTGTCTTTTTCAACCTTTTTCTACACTGACATTATACAATAGCACTCTGTACTTGCAATTAAAATTTTTTTTCGTCCTTTTACTATTTCCTTTTTCTCCCCTCACAAACACACCCCTACTATTACCTATGTCAATCAATACCACCACCACATTCCACCAACTCCTACCACTGCAATTTTTTTATACTTTTTTTTTGTTTTTTATTAATTAATTTATTTTTTTTATTATGCCAATTATTTGTCTTTTGTTTCTTTTTACATTCAGGGGTAAAGAAAAAACATACAAAAGTAAAAGATTAATTCAAACAATAAATAAATTAATCCCAAACATCATCAACTCCTTTTCCCTCAATCATCTCCTCTCTGTTTCTAAAGGTTTCCCCTCTTTCTACCATTATTATTTTACCCACCACCACCCACTGTCACAACCACCACTTTCACTAGCACCACCCAATAAAAAAACTCATCAGACACTCTAGCTTAATCCAATAGGCACGCGATCATATAAAAAGTCATTGATATTTAAAAAGTGTAGAAAGAATTCTCATTCGTCATATTGTTAAAAAATTGATCAAACGGCTCTTATAAAAAGTGTGACAGACTTTCCCTTTATCAGTTTTCACATGTCTTCTCTCTCATCAAAACACAACTCCAAAATCTTCTTCATGCACAAAATCTATGATTCCTCTATAAAATTACAAGAATCTTTTCCGGCAATTACACCGCCGATTAATCTACCGGCTCTGACCTGACATCAACGTAACTTGTCCTCGCCACCTCACTCCAACTACCTTCGTTTCTTTGTTGGCCGTCACTGCCACCATCCGATCATCCAACACCAAATCTGGATATTGTTGGCCAAAGATGCTCATGAACAACGAAAAACAATTTAAAGGAAGTTCATGAGATTGAATTAGTGAATCTCATGAGTTACTAGGTTTAGTTGGTTAGATTTGTAGTTCAATTTGTTGAATATTCAATGATGAGGAGTGCTAGACTCACTCACATTTTACAAAATTTCTCCCACACAATGAGGTGACATGTATCTTAGCCACTCATGTGAGAGCATTAATTGACCAAGTGAGAGCATTGGGTGGCTAAGATGCATTCCACCTCATTATGTGGGAGATATTTTGTAAAATGTGAGTGAGTCTAGCACTCCTCTTGATATGGGTTGTGGTGGTAAAACAAGAGAGACGAGACTCACATATTCAAGATTGATAACTCGGTTGGTTTTTGTGTGTTGGGAGAAAAAGGAAATAACAAAAGGACGAAAAAAAATATTTTAAATTGCAAGTACAGGAGAGCTACAGTATAATGTCACTGTAGAAAAAAGTTGAAAAGGATAAAAAAAAAAAATGTGATCAGACAAAAATACCCTCGTGTGATTTGCACATGAGGTCTGAGATAACGAGAAAAGCTAACGATGTTAGAAAAATTGGACCACCCACGTAATTTATTCAATATATTGGACTAATGGTGTAATTTACTTAAAAATAAATGTTATATTTTCTTATAAACACGAAAAATAAAAGAAGCAAAAACAGTGTTGCTTTAACGGTGGGAACATTCTGATCAGAAAAGCATTAACTTTTAGCGAAAACATAGTGTTGCTTTAGTGGCTGGCAAACTCGTCTTTTTTCATCTTTTCATTTCTTTTTTCTGCTATTATCCCTAAATTTGTGTGATCCCAATTTCCCCACACTCTTTATCGAGCTCCCAACAACAACAAAACTTAACCCATATTTTTCTTGATCCCATTAAAACCAGTGCCCAAAAAAGACTTATAAGAGGTATGTGGGGTTTTATGTTCTTTTTTCATTCCACTAGAAAGATTTCAGCTTTATTGTTGGTATTTGATCAAATCTTTTAAAAGGGTATGTTTATTTTGATATTATATATAAGTTCTCAAATGGGGTTTCAAGATAATTAAGGTTTGATATGTCTTTTAGCTAAAGATAAGGTTTTTATGGTCTAATAAATTATAGACTTAAATCTTGTTAAAGTGCCTTGTTATGAAATGGGTATGTTTATTTTGATATAATGTATAAGTCCTCAAATGGGGTTTCAAGATAATTGAGGTTTCATATGCATTTCAGTTGGTATAAGTTTAATGCAAGTCACATTTAATTGTGTGCATATTGGTATATTCTTGTGAAGATATATTAATTGTTTTATGCTACTATTTTGTTGTTTACTGATTGAGTGGTCCAATAAGATTTATTCCAAGATTATATTTTGGCTTTATTACAGGTGCTAATTCCTTGGTATATGAAAGATTGTGTGGTGGAATGTGGGATTAGATCTTGAAATTGGTGGTGGATGTCATTGGTTAGCAAGTTGTGGGTGTCATCAATGGTGTAATTTATATCATTAAAGCTCTGTTTGGAAATTTAGCTAAAAACTGGTTTAGCTTGTTTATAATCCTAGAAGTTGGTAACGAGTTTGGATCTTAGGGTGATATCGTGTTGGAATCTATTGTGTGTCCGGGATGAAGTTTATGAAACTTGGATCAAAGCCGGATTTGTTTCAATCCAGTGGTGAAAATACGCGGTTAGTTTGATTGAGTTTAAGGGTTGTTTTTTTTACCATCGTTATTGATCTTAATCTTTAGCTTTACGTATGTAGCATACCAGCATATGTTGTGTAGTTTCTCAGCTTTATTATAGATTTTAACGACAAGTTTTTGTTTTTATATAATTTTAGGTATGTAGCAGCTGAGCTCGCTACTGACATAGTTGTAAACGTTTGTAACATCAAGTTCTATCTTCACAAGGTATGACAAATAGCATAGTGATTCTGAGATTGTACTCATTTCCACATGAAAACGTTGGTAGTAATATCAGAAAAATACTTTTTGTATGCAGTTTCCTCTATTGTCCAAAAGCGCTTGTTTACAGAAACTAGTCTCGAGTTCATTTGATGATAGTAGTAATGAAATTGAAATACATGATATTCCCGGTGGACCTGGCGCATTTGAGATATGTGCAAAGTTTTGTTACGGTATGACAGTCACACTCAAGGGTTCCTTGTTTATAAAAGGAACACAAGTTTATGTTCAATGTACGTTTTTTAGAAAACACAAGTTTTATAATATAAAGATCCATAGAGGATCAATTGTTCTTAGTATTTACTGTTCATAGTTTGTATTTGTTTCCGCTTCTAAAATACAAGCTTTAGGGATTCTCTATTAGTTAGCTAGTGATTACATTGGCTATACTAACGATCTACTTCAGGCTCTTAGATCTATCAAGGTCTATATAGTTTCAACACTTCCTTTTGATATAACTATTCATCATGCCAAATTTGCTATCCAAACTATCCATTCTGTTACTTAACAAAAGCCTACTGAATAATAGTATGAAAACAAATTAACATGCTTCAAGCAATCAAGGTACAAGGCCATATGTTTGTGATGAACCTATTCAAGATTGATAACTCGGTTGGTGTGTTTGTGCGGGGAGAAAAAGGAAATAACAAAATGATGGAAGAAAATAATTTAAATTGCAAGTACATAGTGCTACAGTATATAATGTCAGTATAGAAAAAAGTTGAAATAGATTAAAAAAAAAGGTGATCGGACAAAAATACCGTCGTATGATTTGCACATGAGGTCCGAGATAACGAGAAAAGCTAACGACGTTAGAAAAATTGGACCACCCACGTAATTATATATATATATATATATATATATATATATATATATATATATATATATATATATATATATATATATATATATATATATATATATATATATATATATATATATATATCATTTGCTTAGGAACAGTGATGTACTGTTCCTAAGGAGTTTACGAAAATGGTCACTCGGTTAGCTGTAAATCGCACCGTTAGTCCCCCGTTACCGATCTTTTGCAAATTTAGTCCTTAATAACAAAAATAATTTTTTTTACGATCGTTTTATTCCGAGTTTAAATTAGAAAAAACACAACATTCCAACAGCAACGCGCGGGTGCCCCGGCTCGTTTATTCTATAGAGCATTGATTGGCATGCCTAATAGTATGCCTAATCTATGTGGCAGTATACTATTGGTGACTGGAGAGGGACCCGCTTTTACACAAACCAATAAACAATTGACACATCAATTTAGGCATACAATTAGTCATATTTTTAGGCATCCAAATCATTTCTCTATTCTATATATTGGACTAATGATGTAATTTACTCAAAAATAAATGTTACTAGTACTATTTCTAGTAAACAAGAAAAATAAAAGAAGCGAAAACAGTATTGCTTTAACGGTGGGAACATTCTGATCAGAAAAGCATTAACTTTTAGCGAAAACATAGTGTTGCTTTAGTGGCTGGCAAACTCGTCTTTTTTCATCTTTTCATTTCTTTTTTCTGCTATTATCCCTAAATTTGTGTGATCCCAATTTTCACACTCTTTATCGAGCTCCCAACAACAACAAAACTTTAACCCATATTTTTCTTGATCCCATTAAAACCAGTGCCCAAAAAAGACTTATAAGAGGTATGTGGGGTTTTATGTTCCTTTTTCATTCCACTAGAAAGATTTCTGCTTTATTGTTGGTATTTGATCAAATCTTTTAAAAGGGTATGTTTATTTTGATATTATATATAAGTTCTCAAATGGGGTTTCAAGATAATTAAGGTTTGATATGTCTTTTAGCTAAAGATAAGGTTTTTATGGTCTAATATATGAATGGGTATGTTTATTTTGATATAATGTATAAGTTCTCAAATGGGGTTTCAAGATAAATGAGGTTTCATATGCATTTCAGTTAGTATAAGTTTAATGCAAGTCACATTTAATTGTGTGCATATTGGTATATTCTTGTGATATATTAATTATTTTATGCTACTATTTTGTTGTTTACTGATTGAGTGGTCCAATAAGATTTATTCCAAGATTATATTTTGGCTTTATTACAGGTGCTAATTCCTTGGTATATGAAAGATTGTGTGGTGGAATGTGGGATTAGATCTTGAAATTGGTGGTGGATGTCATTGGTTAAGAAGTTGTGGGTGTCATCAATGGTGTAATTTATATCATTAAAGCTCTGTTTGGAAATTTAGCTAAAAACTGATTTAGCTTGTTTATAATCCTAGAAGTTGGTAACGAGTTTGGATCTTAGGGCGATATCGTGTTGGAATCTATTGTGTGTTCGGGATGAAGTTTATGAAACTTGGATCAAAGCCGGATTTGTTTCAATCCAGTGGTGAAAATACGCGGTTAGTTTGATTGAGTTTAAGGGTTGTTTTGTTTACCATCGTTATTGATCTTAATCTTTAGCTTTACGTATGTAGCATACCAGCATATGTTGTGTAGTTTCTCAGCTTTATTATAGATTTTAACGACAAGTTTTTGTTTTTGTATAATTTTAGGTATGTAGCAGCTGAGCTCGCTACTGACATAGTTGTAAACGTTTGTAACATCAAGTTCTATCTTCACAAGGTATGACAAATAGCATAGTGATTCTGAGATTGTACTCATTTCCACATGAAAACGTTGGTAGTAATATCAGGAAAATACTTTTTGTATGCAGTTTCCTCTATTGTCCAAAAGCGCTTGTTTACAGAAACTGGTCTCGAGTTTATTTGATGATAGTAGTAATGAAATTGAAATACATGATATTCCCGGTGGACCTGGCGCATTTGAGATATGTGCAAAGTTTTGTTACGGTATGACAGTCACACTGAATGCTTACAACGTGGCTGCAGCTAGATGTGCAGCAGAGTATCTTGAAATGCACGAAAGTGTAGATAAAGGAAACCTCATTTATAAAACCGAAGTCTTCATGGATACAAGCATTTTCAGAACATGGAAAGATTCAATAATTGTTTATCAAACTACAAAGTCTCTTCTTCCATGGTCAGAAGAATTGAGAATTGTTAACCGTTGTTTAGATTCAATAGCTTCAAAAGCTTCCATGGATCCGTCCAGAGTTGAATGGTCTTACACGTATAACAGAAATAAACTTCCTTCTGAAAATGGGATTGAGTCACCACTTTATAATGGTGTTAGGAAACAGCTTATGGTTCCAAAAGACTGGTGGGTTGAAGATTTATGTGATCTTCCTGTTGATTTGTATAAAAAGGTTATAACTTTGATCAAGGCGAAAGGAAAAGTAAGCTTTCATGTTGTTGGTGAATCTTTAAAAGCTTATGTGCAGAGAAAGTTAAAGAAAGATAGCGAGGATGATGTAAAAATCCGTTCTTTAATTGAAACGATCGTCTTTTTGCTGCCCACAGAAAAAAATAGTGTTTCTTGTGATCTTTTGATTCAGTTGTTGCAAGAATCAGTTCGTTTAGATTGTGGGGGAACACGAAGAGATGAGTTATTCAAACGGATTGGTCAACAGCTGGAGAACGCATCGGTTGCTGATCTTGTGAATCTTGATGTTGATTTAGTTCAAGAATTAGTTAAGATCTTCATGATGCAGGATCAGGTTGCTGATCATGGTGATCAACATGAGTTTTTAGAAGTCAAGTTTGTTGACTCTGCAGCTAAAGTCAAAGTGGCCAAGCTTGTTGATTGTTACCTTGCTGAAATTGCAAAAAATCCTGATTTGCCATTATCGAAATTTATTGATCTTGCAGACATGGTGTCACCTCTATCTCGACCTTCACATGACGGAATCTATCGTGCAATCGACATGTTCCTCAAGGTAAATTCATTAAATATTCATTCGAATATTGGCTTCTTATAATAATACTTATCTTGGCTTTTACAGGAACACCCTGAGATCAGTAAATCAGACAGGAAAAGAATCTGCAGGCTGATGGATTGTAGGAAATTATCAGCAGATGCTTGTATGCATGCAATCCAGAACGAAAGACTCCCTTTACGAATTGTGGTGCAAATTCTTTTCTTTGAACAGATAAGAGCCACATCATCGACTGGCAGTAGGTCCCACGGGAGCTCAAGATCCATCACCACAAATACAGAAGAAGAATGGGATTCAGTGCCAACAAGTGAAGAACTCAAGACGTTGAAAGGGGACTTAGCTTCTTTACGGATAAAAGATGGTGAAAATAGCAACCAAAGGCCGAAGGGCATGCAGATGTCTTCAAGGATATTGTCCAAGTTGTTTTCGAGCAAAGTAAAAGATAGTGATAATGAGAGTTCAGAAACATCAGAGAGTCCTACTTCAACAAATGCACGGGAAACAAAGTCGACTACTCCTTCAAGGAGCGGGCGCTATTCCACGTCTTAGTGTGTGTGTAGACATATTGTTGCAGTGTTGTGTGTTAAGTGGTAGGGAGAGATATAAGTAGTTTGTTTTGAATTAGAGAAGCACAAGTTTTGTCATGAGTACAAGTGATAAATTGGTTTAATAGATCATGAGTTCAAAACTCATACGAGTAGGTGTTATCGACTTTTAAGTGAAAATATGTCTCTCTCATTCCTTTGAATAGGAATCACAATGGCGCATATATACACACTGCATAGAAACGGCTTGATTGTGTGCAATCGACATGTTCCTCAAGGCACATACACACACTACATAGAAACGAATGTAACTAGTTGATAGATCCAAATCGGCTTGATTGTTGACCCATTTTCGACCCATTCTTGAACCTTGCATTAGTTCAAGAAACAAATTTATTCTATCTTGCAGATACCCATATCAGTTCTGGTTTTAAGCTAATTTATACCATGTCATAACTTCCAGTTCATTTCACATCGGTACATATTATGTAATAGCATGTACAGTATGACATATTTTAACATCGTTAGTAACTATTATGTACGAGTTTTGTATTGTTTCATATGTTGCCTCATTGTTTGAAACGGTTTTTCATTATGTTACAATGTCATACAAAATCATAAGATCCTGTAACATTTTATTTAGTTTATTAGAATTGCACATTGTATTGTTGAGAAATCATATTCTCCTACTTATCCTCTTATTATCTCATGTCGTTTATCTACGGGTAAGTGATAAATTAGGTCTTCTAAATAAATCCATGAATGGGTGATGAGGTTGAAGATCTACCCGAGTTAAACGAACGATTTTATTGTTCAATTCATCAGATGATGCATGATTTTATACGCTCGCTTACTATACTAGCACACCAATGACACTATTAGTCCTTAAGACAAGTTATCCCACCCACCATAGCCATCTAAAATGACCCATATCAAAAGTCAATAGTATGTTTTGATAGGCCCAGTTAAGTGTTTGTATGGGCTAAACCCCAAGTCCTAGATGATAGGGTTTGTATCTTATTTATATGGACCTCCGTACGTATCTTACTTAGCATAGCAGCACACGTACAGTATCATAATAAGCCATGGAAGGAGCATGTTAAAATGGTACCAAAACAACTAAACACAAGGTGTAATCACCCAACCAACCACCCCTTTGGTGATTTATTCTTTTATTATAACAATAAACACTGAAGACTTGTCCCCAACACGGATTCAAGCCAAGATACAATACAAAAGAAAGATAGCAGTCTCTCTATAAGATGCTGCTTACAAACTCACACACTAAATCAAACTAATACTAAAACAATATTTAAACCCAGATTACAATCAAGAAGATCTTGATAAACCCTTTAAACCAAACTATTAACAACCCAGAAACCAAGAGAAAGATGATGAACTTAAGAGAGAAAACTGTGTGAATTCNAAGACGTTGAAAGGGGACTTAGCTTCTTTACGGATAAAAGATGGTGAAAATAGCAACCAAAGGCCGAAGGGCATGCAGATGTCTTCAAGGATATTGTCCAAGTTGTTTTCGAGCAAAGTAAAAGATAGTGATAATGAGAGTTCAGAAACATCAGAGAGTCCTACTTCAACAAATGCACGGGAAACAAAGTCGACTACTCCTTCAAGGAGCGGGCGCTATTCCACGTCTTAGTGTGTGTGTAGACATATTGTTGCAGTGTTGTGTGTTAAGTGGTAGGGAGAGATATAAGTAGTTTGTTTTGAATTAGAGAAGCACAAGTTTTGTCATGAGTACAAGTGATAAATTGGTTTAATAGATCATGAGTTCAAAACTCATACGAGTAGGTGTTATCGACTTTTAAGTGATAATATGTCTTTCTCATTCCTTTGAACAGGAATCACAATGGCGCATATACACGCATTGCATAGAAACGGCTTGATTGTGTGCAATCGACATGTTCCTCAAGGCGCATACACAAACTACATAGAAACAAATGTAACTAGTTCATAGATCCAAATCGGCTCGATTGTTAACCCATTTTCGACCCATTCTTGAACCTTGCATTAGTTCAAGAAACAAATTTATTATATCTTGCAGATACCTATATCAGTTCTGGTTTTAAGCTAATTTATACCATGTCATACCTTCCAGTTCATTTCACATCGGTACATATTATGTAATAGCATGTACAGTATGACATATTTTAACATTGTTAGTAACTTTATGTATGAGTTTTGTATTGTTTCATATGTTGCCTCATTGTTTGAAACAGTTTTTCATTATGTTACATTGTCATACAAAATCATAAGATCCTGTAACATTTTATTTAGTTTATTAGAATTGCACATTATATTGTTGAGAAATCATATTCTCCTACTTATTATCCTCTTATTATGTCATGTCGTTTATCTACGGGTAAGTGATAAATTAGGTCTTCTTAATAAATCCATGAATGGGTGATGAGGTTGAAGATCTACCCGAGTTATATATATTAGCACACCAATGACACTATTAGTCCTTGTACAATGCCTGAACTTGAAGACAAGTTATCCCACCATAGCCATCTAAAATGACCACCCAATCACCCATATCAAAAGTTAAGTCAATAACGTTAGTTGATAGGCCCAGTTAAGTATTTGTATGGGCTAAAGCCCAAGTACTAGATGATAGGGTTTGTATCTTATTTATATGGACCTCCGTACGTATCATACTGAGGTGGTGTTTGTTTTTTTATTAAGAGGCTCTTAACAGCCTCTTAATCTGAACCGTTCAGACGCGGTCAGACATTTTGGTCGTTCAGACCGTTTTTTTTTTTTTTTTTTTTTTTTTTTTTTTTTTTTTTTTTTTTTTTTTNAAAAAACTAGTACAAGCAAGCAAATGTGCGGTTCAAACATGAGTTTTTTTCCCGTTCAGATGCGGTCAGATTCAGACATTTACGCCTCAAATTCAGATTCAGATGTGCGGTTCAGATTCAGACTCAGAGCCTCTTAAAAAACAAACACCACCTTAGCATAGCAACACACGTACAGTATCATAATAAGCCATGGAAGGAGCAGCATCAAGAGATGTGATTGAACGTGTTCGGTTGGCTGTTTTAAAGGGATCAAAGAGGAGTTTAGCAAACACGGCTACTAACATAATAAAGGGTTATGATTTCAACAACGGGGTTAATTGGCTAGAGATTATTACATCCTTTGCTTCAACTGGGTTCCAAGCTTCGAATCTTGGTGATGCTATTGATATTGTTAATAATATGCTAGAATGGAGGCTTTCTCATGAACAGGTAACACGAGATTGCAGCGAGGAGGAGCAGAACCCAATGTACAGAGAATCTGTCAAGTGCAAAATATTCCTAGGGTTCACTTCAAACATCATCTCATCTGGTGTTGGAGACATTATTCGGTATCTAGTCCAACATCATATGGTAGAAGTGATTGTGACGAAAACTGGTGGGATTGAGGAAGATCTAATTAAATGCCTTGCAGACACATATAGAGGTGAATTTTCTCTATCGGGTGCTGACTTGCGTTCAGACGGACTAAATCGTATTGGTAACTTGTTGGTGCCAAACGATAATTACTGTAAATTTGAGGATTGGATTATGCCAAAATTTGACCAGATGCTGGAAGAACAAAAAACAAACAACGTATTATGGACACCATCGAAAGTGATCGCGCGTTTAGGGAAGGAGATTAATGACGAGAGTTCATATCTATATTGGGCATACAAGAATGATATTTCGGTCTTCTGTCCCGGCTTGACAGATGGACCTCTCGGAGACATGCTATATATGCATTCTTTTGGCAATGGTGGTGGTCTTGTTGTCGACGTAGTACCAGATATAAGGGCGATCAATGGCGAGGCTGTGCAAGCAAGTCCTAGGAAGACTGGAATGATAATTCTTGGAGGGGGCCTTCCAAAACATCACATATGTAATGCAAATTTGATGCGTAATGGTGCAGATTATGCTGTTTTCATTAACACAGCTCAAGAATTTGATGGTAGTGATTCAGGTGCTTGTCCTGATGAAGCCGTCTCTTGGGGGAAAATACGTAATTCTGCTAAATCTGTCAAGGTGCACTGTGATGCAACTATTGCGTTCCCCTTCCTCGTTGCTGCAACATTTGCTTCAAGGAGAGAGAAGTCGGCCGTAAAAAAAATTGGTTCAATTTCCACGTTTTTTTCTTCACACTTCTAAAAAGTGTGCAAAATTTTATTACTTTATTAACATAATAATGTGTAAAAATTGATTCCATTAATAAGTGTGAAAAAAAATTGTAAAACAATAAATTTGACGCATTATAGTTGTGTCAAAAAAAAGTTCACACTTTTAAGTGTAAAGAAATCTAACAAATGTCCACACATATAAGTCTCCACAATCTCAAAGTGTGGATGCCCAAATTCTCCACACTTTCTCAAAATGTGGAGAATTTGGGTGTTACAAATTAACCTCTATACTTAGAAGTGTGGATATTAAAAAAAAAAAAGTTCAAACTTTTAAGTGTGAAGAAATCTAAGAAATGTCCACACATATAAGTCTCCACAATTTCTCAAAGTGTGGATGCCCAAATTCTTCACACTTTCTCAAAATGTGAAGAATTTGGGTGTTACAAATTAACCTCTATACTTAGAAGTGTAAAAAATCTATTGTTTTACAATTTTTTTTCACACTTATTAATATAACTAATTTTTTACACATCATTAAGTTTTAATAAACTAACAAAATTTTAAACACTTTTGAAAAGTGTGAAAATAAAAATGTGGAGAATGAATTATTTTTTTAGTGAGCTGAGCCCAATTCGGCAATTCCTGATGCATTGACCAAATTTAACTTTTCTAGAGTTGTCAAATGTGGTATGATCAAGTTTACAATATCTACTGTATGCAAAACTGAATAAATCCGTACACATTGTCTCAGCGTATTCAAGGTTTTCACGGAATTTGATTGTGTGACATATCAAAACATAGGACTCAAGTAACACCTAGTATAAGTTATGAACTTATGATCTATTAAACCAATTTATCACTTATACTCTTGACAAAATTTGTGTTTCTCTACTTTAAAGTTAGTAATACCCGGTGTGTCGGTGAGTTCAAACTCCGCGGATTAGTCGACTGAAAATTGCATATATATCCAAAACATGCATAAAAACCATTTTACCATGTGCATCAAAAACTTATACGAATCCCTTATAAGGAAAAGATAAACATTGAGAAACATCGACATACATGTCTAGAATTTTATTTTCTTTTAACACATTGTTATACTAGTAGATGTAGAAATAGAAATACCAGTGTTAAGCGAAAAAAGTCTATAAGGCCGATTAATCGCCGCCTAGGCGCTACAGGGCTGCCAACCTTGTCGATTTATGTAACTGGGTCAAACTAATAGGTCAACCATGGTCAACGGCGGTTAATGCTGGTCAAACTTGCCAGAAACCTGCAAATCTTGCCGGAAGTACCAAAACTCACCGTAAACTTATTTTGATCACTTATAGTAACTGTCTAAATCTATTACAAGTTATTTTTTAGAAAAAAATATCTTGCCGAAAATACCTAACGCTCGCCGGAAATACACAAAAGTACAAAACTTACCGGAAATACCCAAATTTGCCATATAGGTCAATCCGATTAATAACCGATTAATCCAGCATAGACCGATTACAAGCTACAAGGTGATCGACCACCGCACTATCGATTCACGGTTTTTGCAACCTTGAGAAATATTAGACTATAGGATTGTGGCCCAAGCCGGCCACAATCCTATAGTCTAATAAGAAATACACAACAAACAAGAATGTTTTTGTAAACTATTCTGTCGTTGGAATATATATAAGGGAATTATCAGAAGGATGGGTCTAATGTGTATGGGCTGGGCTTAAAAAAAAAGTACAAAGTACATATATATGTTTAGCAACCGTACTTGCATATATAAGCATCGATAACCTTACAACACAAAGTACTAAGGTTTGGATTTGGTTTGATTCTGTTTGCAGATATGGATGTGTTTGATGTGATCGAGAATATACTCTTAAGATCAGCTGTGAAAGACTTGATCCCGTGGAAGCGTGTTTGTAAGTCGTGGTATTCTTTGATATCAAGTCCTCGTTTTGCTAAAGCTCATCTAAAGCATTATAATGATAGCAGCAGCAACACAACTAATAAAGATCTTGGACATGTAAGGATTGCTATGCCAACACTTTGGAAAATACCTAATGAGAGGTTGTATGCATCGAATGTATGGAAGCTTGTTGGCTCTTCCAATGGCCTTGTATGCTTCTCTCTTTTACGTGAAGATTTTATAGTTTTGGTAAACAATCCTTGGACTAGAGAGGTTAGACAACTGCCAACGGCATCCCTACTTCCTGAAAATATTGAAAGTGATTTATGTTTGAGTTTTGGTTATGATTCATCCACCGATGATTACAAGGTTGTTATGGGAGTCAGGAAACCTAATGATGGGATAAAAGTATAGGGTCCCTTACAATATCTACTGTATGCAAAACTGAATAAATCCGTGCACATTGTGTCAGTGTATTCGAGGTTTTCACGGAATTTGATTGTGTGACATATCAAAACATACGACTAACAAATAACACCTAGTATAAGTTATGAACTTATGATCTATTAAACCAATTTATCACTTGTACTCTTGTTTACAGGCCTTTGAGGGGAGGTTTCCAAGATCGAATTGATCTAAACAACTCATGTATTCATGCAAACAGAATCGAATAAATAGAGACAAAGAAGATATGGGTTGAACCCTTAATAACTGATACATTTGATAATAAAAGGGTTGATGTTTACAGACAATCCTAAACCTATATATAAGAGATGAAACGTTGTCTTCAAGAGACATAACGATTCATATAAAACGTTGCAACCCTAAACTAAACGTTACAATCTAATTAATTGACTAAATAACCGTTTAACTATCTATTGGATTTGTTGGCCTGAGGCCCAAACCGAAATCTAATCTACAGGCTTTATGTTTTTGACCCATCTTGATTTCTTTGGCATGTTAGACATTAAAAACGTCCAACAACTCTTGACAAAACTTGTGCTTCTCTACTTTAAAGTCAATAATACCCGGTGTGTCAATGAGTTGCATATATATTCAAAACATGCATAAAAACCATTGTACCATATGCATCAAAAACTTGTACGAATGATATATATCAATTATTTCATATGCAATTTCCCTTATAAGGAAAAGATAAACATTGAGAAACATCGGCATACATGTCTAGAATTTTATTTTCTTTTAACAAATTGTTATACCAGTAGATGTAGAAAACTAGAAATACACAAACAAGAGTGTTTTTGTAAACTATTCTGTCGTTGGGACTTGGGAAATAGGGAGTTACCAAAAGGATGGACTTAACGTGTATGGGCCGGGCTTAAAAAAAGTTCAAAGCACTTATATATGTTCAACAACCGTTCACTTATATATATGCATCGACAACCTTACAACACAAAGTACTAAGGTTTGGGTTCGGTTTGATTTTGTTCGCAGAATGGATGTGTTTGATTTGATCGAGAATATACTCATAAGATCAGCCGTGAAAGATTTGATCCAATGGAAGCGTGTTTGCAAGTCATGGTATTCTTTGATATCAAGTCCTCGTTTTGCTAAAGCTCATCTAAAGCATTATAATGATAGCAGCAGCAACACAACTAACAAAGATCTTGGACATGTAAGGATTGCTATGCCATCACTTTGGAAAATACCTAATGAGAGGTTGTATGCATCGAATGTATGGAAGCTTGTTGGCTCTTCCAATGGCCTTGTATGCTTCTCTCTTTTACGAGAAGATTTTATAGTTTTGGTAAACAATCCTTGGACTAGAGAGGTTAGACAACTGCCAACGGCGCCCCTACTTCCTGAAAATATTGAAAGTAATTTATGTTTGAGTTTTGGTTATGATTCATCCACCGATGACTACAAGGTTGTTATGGGAGTCAGGAAACCTAATTACGAGGTAGTCATTCAAGTCTTATCACTGAAATCAAATACTTGGAAACTTATTGGACATGTCAAGTATCACTTCATATATAGGAGACCCGGTATCTTATTCAATGGGGCACTTCATTGGATTGTGCAAGATTATAAAAATTCTAAGATAAAGAAAAAGAAAGTACTCTTGCTCCTTTCTTTTAATTTATCTCGGGAGGAGTTTAAAGTAATCCCCCAACCTAATGACACAAAATATGCGCGAGATTCATACAATGAATTAGCTACCCTTGGTATTATGGAAGACCAACTATGTATATTTTTTACTGATCACGATTTTCTCGAGCATGACATGTGGGTAATGAGAAACTACAATGTTGAACAATCTTGGGAACTGTTGCCAAATGATTGTGAGATGAAGTACGAGGTTGTACACCATATGAAAGTGCTCGAGTGCAATTCACCTGAGAAGATTACGATGAGTTTCTTTTGTGATGATAATAAATGCTTGTCACGTGACTTGAAATATATTAATGCTCATATATTTGTGCCAAGCCTTGTATCTCCGTTTGTAAAAAGTGGGACACCAAGCCACACAAAGAATAACGAGACGAGTGTTAAAGCATGGAGTATCAAGGTTGGTTTTGCTTATTATGTTGTTATTGTGATATATAAATAAGTATACTGTAGATTTGCCCTATTCTTATCAAAGGGCTTGTAGCCTCGTGGTATGTGTGAGATACTGAGATGGTGTGGGAAGTTCCACAACCTAAGACGTAGGAACCATCTCGCCTTAAAGAAGAGTTACCTTTTACTCTTGATAAAGATGAAGCTAACGTCTAGATTTATCATGATAGGAAAACAAGTTACACAATACTTTATATCTTTATCATGAAGAGATGGTTCATTGATTATTGGCCTTTTGATGAATTGACTAGTTAGTTGGTTTAGGTATCAGAGAACATAAACCTTCTAATAAGCCAAGTCTATTAAGATAAACCTAATTGGAAAATCGATTGTTCTAGTTATGTTTCAAGGCCCTTTTCTTTTTTTTCATTAAGTATAGACGATAGATTTATTTGATCAATGACTTATTGCATATCCACCATATGTAAATTGAATATTGATCTTAGTTGAGCCTAATATATATACTTTGATAAGGCTGTTGCAGGAGCGCGCCAACTCTCACAGGCCAGCATAAGGAGGTTTATTCTTGAGCCTTCCGAAGAGGTAAGATACGCTTTTCATTTGTCTTTTATTCTACAAGTTATACCGAGTTTAAAATTGGTTCTCCTTTTATAAATTTCCGCTTACAATTGCAGAGAACTAGAGAGCTTGAGGAAGATTATAGGCAGGAAGTTGGAGAGACTGAGAATGTTTATTTGCGAGAAGATGGTGAGAGTCAAGTTCTTTTTATTCTAAAAGCTTTACCTGGTTTAGAATTTGTTATAAATCTTTTTATATTTTTCGAAAATTCACGTGCAGGAAAATAATGAGATGAGGAAATCCTGACTAAAATAAAGGGAGTCACTCAAGAACTCTTTGTGCAGAAAGAGGGAAGGGGTGGAAAGAATAAGAGAAAAAGGAACAAGAAAAGTCAAAGAATTAATATTGGAATAAAAAAAATGTCGTGTTTGATAATATGAAGAATGTGTGATTATTGTACTGGATAAATTTTACTAGTACTAGATGATAGTTTTGTGTTTGAAAACATTCTGTATCCAATTCACTTCAAACTGATCACCTGATCATGAAAACAAAACGCATCGATGTCTTAATTATTTTGAATTTATTTGTGGTATTCTATTATTGTGAATCATGCTGTTGATTTGGTTCCAGAAATCAGATTCGGAGAAGATTTTGCAGATTAATGGATTGTAGGAAACTCAAATTATCAGCAGATGCTTGTATTAAGTATTGTAGTCCAGATCATTTTCTTTGAGCAGATACGAGCCACCTCAACTGGCAGTAGGTCCCATGAGAGCTCAAGATCCATCACAACAAATGCAGAAGAAGAATGGGATTTGGTGTCAACAAGTGAAGAACTTAAGACCATGAAAGGGAATTAGCTTCTTTACGGATAAAAAAATGTTATAAATAATTAACCAAAAGCCAAAGAGTATCCAGATGTCTCCAAGGATGTTGTCAAAGTTGTTTTTGAGCAAAGAAAAAGACAGTGATAATGAGAGTTCAGAAACATCAGAGTCCTAATTCAACAAATGCATGGGAAACAAAGTTGACTAAGCCTTCAAGAAGTAGGCGTTATTCAATGTCTTAGTGTGTTAGCAAATTGTTGCAGCACCGTGTGTTGAGTGGTAGGGATAGATATAATTAGTTTGTTTTGAAATAGAGAATCACAAGTTTTTGTCATGAAGATAGAATGATAAATTTGTTTAATAGATCATTGTACCATTACAATGGCACACATCAACAGTCTGCACAAACACGACTGTAACTTGTTCATAAGTCTTAAATTGGCCTGAATGTTAAAATAGTTAACACGGGTGCGTTTGGTATCCCCTATGGGAATGAGGGAATCATAGTGGTAATGATTCTAAGTGTTTGGTTAAGATGAGGGGCCCACATTATAGGGGAATGAAATATGGATATCGTCTATACTCAATAGGAGTTCAAGAGGAGAGGTATGAATCTATCATAGGTGAGGGGCTCACCACTACTATCAAACTCATACCCATTGTGATTCACGGCAGCATACCAAACGCAAAAATTAAAAAAGAAGAAGAAGAAGATTTGTTTTAGTGTGCGAGGATCTTCTATTGCACTCATCATTGTTTTGTACTCCGTATCAAGTTAATTTATACCATGTCATACCTGCCACATCATTTCACGTTGTAATGCTACATATTATGCAATAAGCATGCACCCATGACGATCTGTTTTTACATATCTTAAGACTTTCATGTACCCGTTTCCCATTGCTTCATATTGTGTTTCAGTATGTGTAGGTTATAACACTGTCTTACATTATGTTACATCCACATCATAAAATCTTGTACTATTTTATGTAGTTTACCGGGATTGCACATTGTATGATAATTCAAACAGGAATTACAAACTTGAATATATATATATTTTTGAAAAATAAAAAGCACTTAACAGATTATTAGGTTGAAATATTGAATATGTTCATTATTATTCATAGGATAGCAGAACAACAGGTGAATAATTTGGGCCAAATATTTAACCAACGTACTCATTTGGGCCATTGTAAATAGCTTCTATGTATTAGATGATAAATATGGCTTAAGCCCGATTGTGGATTTGGGTCCGTTAAAGTTTCATGATACGTGTATTCTATAGTTAGGCTAATAATACAATACACCCACGGGGAATTCTATAACCCATCACTATAATCAAAATGTATGTGGCTATATATATATTGTTAGGTCTTATAGGTTGTTAACCATGCCACCATGCGATAACAAAAGTTAGAAAGAGGACAAGTCGCAAAAGGAATGATGCTTATAAGTACTTAAGTATAGATCATAGTGAATCGAGTCGGGTTGATGTACAGTTATTTATATGTTTTCTAGGACGATTTAGAATTTAGAAAGCTCCATGTATTTTGATATGCTTAAGTCGGTTGTCGACCATTTAATCTATGGGACTTGGTTTATTTTTCGATATTATTTCATATGAACTTTAAAAATCAAGATTGACACGTTTTAAAATGAATAAGTTTAAACTGGCATAGCTGATCCAAAAACACAAACAATTGTGAACCATGTTGTGCTTGGCTACTTTATGTCTTTTGGATGACCATTATTTGCTATAGCTAGAACTATCAAATAGCGGTTAATTTAATCAAGCCTCGTGTGATTCCGAAAACCCTTCTATATACACGTGGTTGTCAAAAACATACATGTACAAGAAAAAGTGAACAAAACGAAACACATAGAAAATAAATTATACAAGGATTACATTCTTGTCATTCTATGTTGATCGACAAATCAATATTGACATTAAGATCTTGATCGACCTTTTCATCAGTTAGGTTTCAATACCACAAAGTTATGCTTTATTTTATTATTTGGAAAAAGAATCGAACAGTAACATGAGCATAAGCTAATAAAGCAACCAATTAAGCATTTAAACCTTTGAGAACTTGAGGAATGAAGGGCATAATCACCATTCACTGACCTTGAACCTTTGCTTACAAAGTTAATAGATTCTAATATGATCTTTGACTTTGACTTGACCCTCTAGTTGTCATTCAAAGTCTAAGATCCTTATTTGTTTAATAGATCATTGTACCATTACAATGGCACACATCAACAGTCTGCACAAAAACGACTGTAACTTGTTCATAAGTCTTAAATTGGCCTGAATGTTAAAATAGTTAACACGGGTGCGTTTGGTATCCCCTATGGGAATGAGGGAATCATAGTGGTAATGATTCTAAGTGTTTGGTTAAGATGAGGGGCCCACATTATAGGGGAATGAAATATGGATATCGTCTATACTCAATAGGAGTTCAAGAGGAGAGGTATGAATCTATCATAGGTGAGGGGCTCACCACTACTATCAAACTCATACCCATTGTGATTCACGGCAGCATACCAAACGCAAAAATTAAAAAAGAAGAAGAAGAAGATTTGTTTTAGTGTGCGAGGATCTTCTATTGCACTCATCATTGTTTTGTATCAAGTTAATTTATACCATGTCATACCTGCCACATCATTTCACTTTGTAATGCTACATATTATGAAATAGGCATGTACCCACGACGATCTGTTTTTACATGTCTTAGGACTATCATGTACCCGTTTCCCATTGCGTCATATTGTGTTTCAGTATGTGTAGGTTATAACACGGTCTTACATTATGTTACATCCACATCATAAAATCTTGTACTATTTTATGTAGTTTACCGGGATTGCACATTGTATGATAATTCAAACAGGAATTACAAACTTGAATATATATATATTTTTGAAAAATAAAAAGCACTTAACAGATTATTAGGTTGAAATATTGAATATGTTCATTATTATTCATAGGATAGCAGAACAACAGGTGAATAATTTGGGCCAAATATTTAACCAATGTGCTCATTTGGGCCATTGTAAATAGCTTCTATGTATTAGATGATAAATATGGCTTAAGCCCGATTGTGGATTTTGGTCCATTAAAGTTTCATGATACGTGTATTCTATAGTTAGGCTAATAATACAATACACCTACGGGGAATTCTATAACCCATCACTATAATCAAAATATATGTGGCTATATATATATATATATATATATATATATATATATATATATATATATATATATATATATATATATATATATATATATATATATATATATATATATATNACAAAACGAAACACGTAGAAAATAAATTATACAAGGATTACATTCTTGTCATTCTATGTTGATCGACAAATCAATATTGACATTAAGATCTGATCGACCTTTTCATCAGCTAGGTTTCAATACCACAAAGCTATGCTTTATTTTATAATTTGGAAAAAGAATCGAACAGTAACATGAGCATAAGCTAATAAAGCAACCAATTAAGCATTTAAACCTTTGAGAACTTGAGGAATGAAGGGCATAATCACCATTCACTGACCTTGAACCTTTGCTTACAAAGTTAATAGATTCTAATATGATCTTTGACTTTGACTTGACCCTCTAGTTGTCATTCAAAGTCTAAGATCCTTGGGTATTTGGTACCTTACTGTGATTGTGATTGTGATTATGATAGAAAGAATCTAAAATTTCAAGTATTCTTAATTCTAAATGTAATTGTTGTGGCTTCTAAGTGGTTCAGTGGGTTCAGTTGAACGCTCGGCTCTATGTAGCTATGCTCATAGGTACAAAAACCTATGTGATACTCGCTTTGATCTTGACAAACTCACTCGTATACTTTTAAAACTTTATCATTTGTCTAGGCCTCTTATATTTGCTTCATATATGACGTGGATTATCAAAGTCCAGAAACATATTGTTTTTAGTTAATTCTCCTAAAAACAAGTTAAACAAGAGACTGATTGCTAATATATTACTCCGTACTATCTTTTGCTTGATACCCATACCATGCAACATAAGTTTTGTTCTGTTTTAAAGATCCTATAAAAATTGTTGCCTTTCTTAAAAAAAAGTTATGGGATATATTAAAAGGTCTCTACTTAAATTGCATAAACAGAAAAAGAAAAATAAAATAAAAATACAAAGATGAACCTCCATGAATCCAAGATGGAGAGACTGTATATATGACAAATTCGCTGTTTAATATTATTTCTTTCTTATTCGATCATTGTAAGCTTTTTCAAGTTTGATTAGTAATATTTTTGTTCGATTATGTAAGTTTTTTACTATTATTTATTCTTTATAGACTTATAGTAGGTGTTAAAATCTTTTTTGAAAACCAAGTCAACTAAAACATAGTATAATGTGGTTGTATGATTGTATCACATAAGTACGTAAAAGTTAAATAACTTAATTCTAAATATGAAATGGAAAACGCATAAAAGCATATATTTTGTTGAAATTCAGAAGCATCATTCATGCTATCATGCCAAAAGGATTGTTAATGGACTCACTGTGGGTATATGGTAATGATATTATGGATCTTTATGTTTGGAAAAAGAGCTTTGTTACAACCTCCTATCATTTCATCCTACAAATCTTCCTACACACATAAATATATTATATAGTTTTTTTTCCACTTATTCTCTTTCTGCATCCAAACTGTCCATTCTGACATTTGTCAGGATCCTGTGAGTTGTAGGAGGTTTTAGCATTTTTGTCTGAAAAAGAGCTTTGCTACAACCTCCTACCATTTCATCCTACAAATCCTCCTACACACACAACAATATTATATAGCTGTAAAGTAGTCTTTTTGTTGGATTCTTGTAGAAGTTTTTTCCTTAATTCAATTTATATGGGTCTATATGAAGCAAAACTCCACTTAATACTAGTCTATAGCTCGAAACTTATACTAGTTGATGAGATGAAGTGCTACACACAGAAGCTCATGAGCCAACCAAGCCTGGGATTGCCTCGGCCCATCCACAGTTCACCTCACTTGAATATCTACACTAAAACATATACGATTTGTCGACATCAAATGCAGTTACACTTTATTAGTCATTTCGTCAAAGGACTGCAAGGTATAATCTGTTAGAATTCAAGTATCATGACAATCATATAAATAAGAATACAAAGTAGCACATAATAGCGGAAGCATAAGATCGAGTATAACATATAATTATTAACTAAAACATAAATAGAAAACATACCTCAATTGCAATTCTTGATTGGGATTGAACAAGTGAAGAACCCTAATTAGGGTTTATATAGATCAATGTTAAACCCCTTACCTTTTTGTTTAACGATCTCTTGATAACAACAATAGTGTGTTGTTACCTCGTTCTTGTACACACAAACTCAATTGAATAAAAGGTTTTGCAAGAAACAAGAACACTAAAATTTTGATAACAAAATTTCGACCAAAAGAACCCTAAGGGTATAGGGACGATCGCCAAAGACAAGAAAGAAGAGAAGAAAAGATTTAGGGTTATGTGTGGCACAAAAGATGAGAAACCAATAAACCCTTGCCCTTTGTATATATACTAGATGAAAACTTGGAGGACAAGTTTGAGTTGGGATTGGGATTCCCTCCCCTGTACAACCGGCCTAAGGAGTTCCAAGAGGGATTCTAGATCCTTCTTGGCTCCTATTTTCATCCTAGTCCTTTTCTTTCGTCATCTAACGATAGTTAGTCCTTAACCTTAATAACTAACGACCGTTACGTCCTTTTAGTGTTCAAATAATAATTATATACTAACATTTAATTATAATTATTATTATACTTTTATTCTCGTTTGTAATGTGTGCAATCCCGAGGTCTCGCGTTCGATTCTAGACATTTACGTGTTAATATAATAACCATATTTCCAACAGC